>JAXGGA010009135.1:0-52939 GCA_038373865.1 Uloborus plumipes | reverse complement strand
CTTTTCTGCATTCTTGGCTAGAATTCTTTAAACATACCCGGAATGCCACCACATAATCTGTGGTTAAAAATTTTTTTACCCATAGTTCTTCTACGTAATTTAAATCCACCGAGATTATGCAATAGTACGCGTTTAGTTATCAAAAAAATCACCGGGAACATTATTGAGGCAATCATTTTTACTGGCAAGTTTAAAGATGAAGTAGTTCTGTTGCCACGTATCCCAATGACACCGTCAGAATCTTCAATACCCTTCAAAAGGCTACAGTTTCCCATTCGTTTAGCTTTCGCCATGTCCATTAATAAGTCCCAAGGGCAAATAATGTCTATTTGCGGTTTAGATTTAGAAAATCCATCCCAAGTAGCACACTTCGTTTTTTAACGGTTGTAAAATGGTTATTAACGTTGTAACAACCGTTTAAAAACGTTTATAAAACGTTTAAAGGTTATTTGTGCTACCTGGGATGTTTTTCCCATGGGCAGCTATAAATCGCTTGCTCCCGTGTGGGAAAACCGTCCAATCTATTTTTGTTTACAAGAGACAGATTAACAAAGAATATTGTGCACCGATTAGTGTTGAGTTAAACGGAAATTAAAAATGCTTATAATTCAAAAAATAACAAATAATATTGGTTAATTATCTACCCTATTAACATTATTAAAAAATAAAATGTTACAAAAAATAAAATGTTACAATAGCAATTAGCAAATTTTTAATTTACTCAATTGTTACAAGCTTGAATATAATATTTCTAAGTACTAAAATGCTACATTTTTTGTTGATTTTTTGTTTCTAGCAAACTTAGGAAATTTTTGTTCGATTGTTTTCATATTTTGACCTCAAGTTCATATTTATATAAAGTTGATCTCTATAACGGTAATAAAGTTTTTCGTTTGTATTGAAACATTATAGTTTAACCCATACCTTAGCCACAGCAACGCGTGGCCGGGTCAGCTAGTTTAAATATGTAAGACCATTTCATAATACTCAGTTTCTTAACAATAATAAGGGTAATTTTTTTTAACGACTTTATGAAAACATTGCTGCAAGAAAAGTTATAAACAGGCCCGCTGTGAACCAAGTTGGGCCACTTGTCAATTTGGTCGCCGAGTACCCCTTCCACGATAAAACTTATTAAATTTATACTACACCAACTCCGGGCCGGACCCCTAATTTCTAACTAGGCTGACATGGCTGGCCACTTGGCAGGCCTCGTTACAAAGTTTTAAGAACAAAACCACAAACTAATGCTATGAGTAATGAAGTATCTTTCTGTGTGTTGGTAAATATATAGGCCGGTAAATATTATTGGTCGATATACTTTGTTGCAAAACTGGGCAGTCACCAGGGAAAGAGGGTGCCCTCTATAAAGCTTTTCAGAAATGAGGCCGCCAAATTCAATTTACTGATGGAAAAAAACCTTCTCGGTATTGAAAAAAATAAAACAGAAATAATAAATTAACAAATAGAACAAAAATTTAAAAAAAGCATTTTTTTTTTTTTTTTTTGCAAAATTAACAAAATGCAATCTTTGAACACTATTTAGGAAAATTCACGGTTCTTCATAATAATTTGCCTAACTGAGTGCCGCCGAAACGTGTGCTTCAAGCATTTTTTTTAACGAAAATTATATTCAGTTCACGGTACAAATCCATGGCAAGTTTCACTTTGATACAAAATGAATAGACAAACAAAGGGAACCGCCGACATTCCTACATTTTGCTTTACGAAAAATTAAAAAAATAAAAAAAGAACAAAATCATGGAAATTACAGCTAACAGGAGAAAAATATATGAGCCGCCGAAACATCTTTTACATGGAAAAAAAAACATGTATAAAGTATAAATTGCAGTGAGCAACATTTAAAATATTGCAATGAATAGTCACACCAGTAATTCTACCATTGAGCAACTGAAAGCCTGCATCTTTCACGTCGCAATTCAACTAATCTGTGATTTCTCAATCCACACAATTTTTAAAACCTTTCAGTGTGCTAATAAGGCTTGAAAACTCAATAACATTAAATTTCACAATATCTGCAAGAAGTTGAAATACTACTTCCTTTCATTGCTCATGAAATTGATTAGTAACCTTTATATCCTATTATGTGACATATTCCTGGCCAACTTGGTGCTTTTACTGCCACCCGAGTAGTTTCAGATATTTTTGAGGTTTAAAACCTTATGTGCGTCAGCATGACCCTTTTTTTCTCTAACGGTAATCTGTGTCCACTCATGTCCACAAATGACTGTTGACGAAGACGACGCTGGGCATCTAGTCTAGTCGTCATAGAAGTCTGACATCGAATAGGGAGGCTACGGGTTCAGATCCCGGCTCAAGCACGGATTTGCTTTCTCTTTAGTGTCCTTTTTTGTGTGAATGAATTGCTGTGCTGTAAACGGTTGCCTATCCTATAAACGGGTCCTCTAGGGTGGGGCGAAAATAACAAAGTTTTTATTTTCGAATCGTAATAGTGCGGAAAAGTTGCGATTGGTGAAGAGTTACAAAACAAAACAAAAATTTTTGAAATCGGATAATATCTTCCGTTCCCGCAACGAGCCTGAAATTTTGAAAAAATGAAAATTTTCATGTGTTTTTAGCGATTTTTTAAAATTTTTGTTTTAATGTTTTATTTTAATGCTCTTGGACAGAAAAGTTACGTTTGGTGAAGCCTTCTGAAATTTTGAAAAATATATTGAAATCGAATAATACCTTCTGATCCAGGAACAAGCCAGAAAAACCAAAAAATTATAAAACTTCAGCTTTTTTTGGGGTGATGAAAAAAATTAAAAAAAAAATGTTCTCATTGTTTTTTCTTTTTTACCCGATATCATTGCGTATAGCCTTTTAAAAAGCACTATATTACTCTTAAACATTAATTTTTTTCTTGATTTTTCAGGTATCTTCTAAACATGTAAAACTACAATTTTTTACAACAATGAAACATTTTCAAATAATCGAAAGTTATAAACTATTTTCCAAAATTTCTACAATCCAGTGCAAAAATCCACTAAATAAAACACACACTCCAAAAAAAAGGCTAATTTTAATCACTAAACTATAAACAATTTTTATACCTAACTAATTATATAGTTTCTTAATCCCCTTTTGTATAGTCTGTGCCTTCTATAATTATGTTACCTAACTTAACTGACTACCCACAGAATCCTTTAACATTAATTTAATTAGAAACTTATTTTAAAATTAAAACTTCTTTAAAATTAAACCTAGTTAGGTTAGGTAGTGTATAGTATGAGACTGCAAAATGCAATTAAATATTCAGAAACTAACATATAATGAGGTAGGTATTAAAATAGTTTATCGTTTTAGGGATAAAAAATATTGTTCATCTTAATGAGTTAGTGTTTTGTTCAATGGATTTTTGTACTGAAAAAGTTAAACAAATTTAATAATTAGGTATGGGTATGAAGTTGTATGTAAATATTACGTATTATTTTTTTCTGTTTAGCTCCCAGCTGTTTTTTAATGGCGGTATGGCGGTTTTGTTTGTAATACGCTTTTACTAGTTTCACATGTGGGTTTGTCAGTATGTATGTAACTCTGAATAAAAGATAAAATTCACGTTCTTTAAAAATATAAAAGTGATATATTTAATACTATTGTTAATACTAAAGGCTAAACCATATTATTACATGTTGATGTTAATTAATGCTATTATTAATACCAAAGGCTAAACTATATTACATGTTGATGTATTAAAGATGCACGTAAACTTATAATTTGAAATGGTTTAAAGCTTTATAGTTTGATTAACTCTAAAAGCGTATTTTTTAGTTTTGTAAATGAAAAATTAGAAATCAACAAAATCTAAAATTTGTTTTGTCTTCTACACTAATACATTCCTTATATTTATGGCTTTCATATGAAATGTGTTCCAAAATCATCACCGAGATGCGAATAGTAACCTTTTAAGCACAAGTTTCTCTACAATCGTGTTTCAAATGTTCAATTGTCATGATAACATGTTTTAACATTTTTTGCATAAGGCTAATAGGGGTGTGTGGGGCAGTAGTGCCCTCTCCTTGTCAAATGCTTTCCAATCTTTAATTTTTGTTACACCTTGCCCCACTTTGCCTGGGAGTGTGTTACTGTAGGCACCAAGATAACCTTAAAGCAAACTAAAAGCAACTAAAAAGCAAAAAATAATAGATAACATTTACATAAAAATTTTTACCCATACCTAATTATTAAATTTGTTTAACTTTTCAGTACAAAAATCCATTGAACAAAACACTCACTCATAAGATGAACAATATTTTTATCCCTAAACGATAAACTATTTTAATACCTACCCCATTATATGTTAGTTTCTGAATTTTTAATTGCATTTTGCAGTCTCATTCTACATACTACCTAACTAGGTTTAATTTTAAAGAAGTTTTAATTTTAAATTAGTTTCTAATTAAATTAATGTTAAAGGATTCTGTGGGTAGTCAGTTAAGTTAGGTAACATAATTATAGAAGGCACAAACTACAAAAGGGGATTAAGAAACTGTATATAATTATTTAGGTATTAAAATTGTTTATAGTTTAGTGATTAAAATTAGCGTTTATTTTAGGAGTGGGTGTTTTATTTAGTGGATTTTTGTACTGGATTACAGAAATTTTGGAAAATATTTTATAACTTTCGATTATTTGAAAATGTTTCATTGTTGTAAAAAATGGTAGTTTTGCATGTTTAGAAGATACCTGAAAAATCAAGAAAAAAATTAATGTTTAAGAGTAATATAGTGCTTTTTAAAAGGCTTTACGCTATGATACCGGGTAAAAAAGAAAAAAAAATGAGAATATATTTTTAAAAATTTTTTTTCATCCCCCCCAAAAAAGCTGAAATTTTATAATTTTTTGGTTTTTCTGGCTTATTCCTGGATTAGAAGGTATTGTTCGGTTTCAATATATTTTTCAAAATTTCAGAAGGCTTCACCAAACGTAACATTTCCGTCCAAGAGCATTAAAATAAAACATTAAAACAAAAATTTTAAAAAATCGCTAAAAACACATGAAAAATTTCCTTTTTTTCAAAATTTCAGGCTCGTTGCGGGAACGGAAGATATTATCCGATTTCAAAAATTTTTGTTTTGTTTTGTAACTCTTCACCAATCGCAACTTTTTCGCACTATTACGATTCGAAAATAAAAACTTTGTTTTTTTCGCTCCACCTTAGTCCTCATGGCATCTATGTACACGAACAGTTCAAGTCGGACTTTACACTAAATTAATATACAATTGGAAAAGTGTAGTAGAGCGTACACCAAATTACCAGCCTTGTTTTCACAAGACAACAACAACAACGACGACGACGAAGTTGATACCTTGATTGATTAAATTGACTTCAATTTGGAACTTAGTATAGTCTAACAAGCTCATTAGAATATCGGTTAAAAGAATATCCCGCTTAATATAATGCATTTTCAATGTACCAAACTACTATAATGCATTATTTTGTTCCCGGATAAAGGAATACATATCCCGCTTATTAGAATATTTTTTCGTGGCAAAATGGCTATTCCATTAAGTGGGTTCGATCGCAGCTAAGTTTATTTGCTAGCAGTTATGCTAATTAAAATTTTAAACTATTTGTAAAACACATTCGGATGTCCTTGAAGATGAAAACTCCTCGAGATAAAACTTGTTTATGATAGAAAATTAAAGAATATATAAAAACAAAGTAAAAGAAAAGCACAATAAAAATTATAATTCGAACTGAAAAAAAACACCTTTAACACGGGAAAGAGAATCCCCGGGGTCTTTGAAGACTTCCATCAGGTGCAGTAGAAGCGTGCCAAAAGTTATCCAACAAGTTCCAAGCCATGCTTTGCTGCAAATTAGCTCGAGAACTTCTCATTAGAGTTGAGAGGGCGGCCCAAGTTGGTGCTCTTGAGGAAAAGGTGCTAACGAGAACCCCCTCCTCTTCAAGTATCTTAATTTCCTTGATTACCGAAAGAGGTAATTGTTTAAACTTCTATGATTTTCGGAAAGTTGCCCACAGTTGTTACTTTTAATTCATCAGCGAAGCATCATAACGGGAGGAGAAGGAAGTGAAGAGGGAAAAAAAAACTTGACGAAAAATAAAAAGAATTCCATCGCATTCCACGAATGGGTATCTTGATATATTGAATATTTTATCACCCGTAAATTTATTGAGATGGAAACACATTAGCGGTAGTTTTTACAATATGTCGCTGCTTGGGAAGCATAGGAGAATATAAAGCTGTAAAACTCTCATTATACAAGGAAGAATAAAAAAAATATAACAGGAGAAAGAGAAGGGAAAAAAAACCAGGCAAGTGTTGAAAAAAGCTTGTAAGTACACGATGTGGTGAAGTTGGGAGGTGTGGTGTCGGGAGGTTTTGCAGATTTTATCTCGCCATGAATATTCATGTTCAAATTTTATCGGCGGAATATTTGCATCTCATCTGCATTGCAAAGCTCTTTGCCATGATTGCTCATTTTGTTCTTTTTAAGAACATAGATAGGGTGCAGATGGGAGCTGTTATAAAAAGGAAGGGGGAGGGGGGAGGGTTGCTGAGTTTGATGACTTCGCGATCCTCAGCGAACGTGTTTTATCCCCGTTCAATTTGGCTCAATTGCGCCTGCCAACGCTCGGGCCGGCTCTTTAACATCGCCGCCTTCCCTGGGATACCTCAAGATCGTGGGAAGATTGGATCTCGCTCGCTGTTCTTCGTTACGCGCGGCAGATCCGCGACGAAACCTCTGATAACGTGTAGTGTTCGCAGCTACTTGAATTCGCCGTCTGATTTTGAGCACACTGCAAAAAATGTACTGTTGCTTTTACAGTATAATACTGGCAGCCGATATTTCAATTTAAAACTGCAAAATGCACAGTAATAAACTGTGAAACTAGCAATTTTATAGTTTATGGCCGTAAAATTTAGCTGTAGTATACTGTAAAAACAACAGTATGATACTGGCTGCAGAGGTTCCAGTTTAAAGCTGGGAAATGCATGCTTATGAACTGTAAAATTAGCAATTTACAGTTTAGTACTATAAAAGTAGAAATTTTAGTTCATTACTGTAAAATTAGCTGTATTATAATGAAATAACAACATTTATTTTTTACATTGCACGGTTCGTATTTAAAAATTCTTTGGTTGGTTGGTTTGAATGGATTTACTAGCCCAGGGGTCTTAATAGGATATGTTACGTCAAACAGTAGTTAGGGCACACCTAACCTGATAACGTCGTAATGCTGTGATAAAAATCTAAGTAGCCTACACAATGCTAAAAGGTTTGGTGTGCCCCAACTATACTCTTGGAGCTCTAGCAAAACGGACGACCGAAGTTGGGGGGAACGGGGAACGAAAAAACAAAAGAATAGACTTATGAAAAAAGCTGCTACATTGTACATAAATATCTGATTTTAAATGACAATAGCCTGCCTGACTATAACGAATTATCAAAATCACGCATAATTGTTCCTACAAAATTATTACGAGTTAATTTGTACCGGAAATAATAATTGCAACTGGTTTCAAATACAGCCGGCAAAAAAAAATAATAATTGGTACTTCTAAAGAACTGCTTTTTACCCAAGCTTTGTACTTAATTGATGACTTTCACTAAACTATTGCACTGCTGCGAACTCTCGTTGGTGCGCTAAATTTATTTTAGCTACCAGCTTGTAGGCACTCTCATTTTCAATGTCTTTAGTTAGCTTATTGACAATTTTAGATAGATGAGTTCATAACAAGGACAAAACTACAGTCTCTGGATATCATAACCAGACTGTCGGTACATTGCATGTAGCTCTGTCAGGGTGGTAACTTACTGCTTATTACGAAAAGTATAGTTTGGGCAAAGTTTGCCTTTTTTTTAAGTCTTGTGTCCGAACTTGACAAAACGAAGTTGTAAGGTTTGTCGATAAACTTCTATTGCTTTAATTCTATATGAATTTTTAATATTTAAAGGATGAATTTAAATTAAGTTTATGGGCTTTATTTAATTTAAATTGCTATTCATGTTTAAGTAAATTGTTTAATGATTAATTGTAAACTGAAAATTTATGGTACCAATAAACAAATCAAACTTACAGGGAAACAGTTGTAAATGTATATCGTGTTTTGTATTTAAAAAAAAAATATATATATATGAAAAGGCTAACTGAAGCATATGTTCACTTAATATAAGAGTTCTTTTAATATGGTTTTCGTAAAATCGGGAATTTTCCATTTTCCACAGCAGTTTTTACAGAGCATGATTTTGAACCTGCTTTTGTAACCAACAAATCTTCGTTCAAAATTTAATTATTTCGACAGCAATAGCACATAATCATAATTCAGAAAATGAAGTGACTCCACAAGCTTCAACTTCAAGTCATTACACTCCAGAATTAATAAAACCATACCTGAAAGCCGAACCAAGGAAACACCATTGACGTAGACGTAAGAAAGGACGATGCAGAATACCGACATTGACCCCGAGAAAAATTAAATTAGAGTTGAGCACAAAACCCGTTTAAACACCAGAGAAAAAAACGAAAAGGAATGAGGCTCTATTTTACGAAAACCAATCAATATGCTGTATATAAATTCGGTTAAAAATAAACTTTTGTAATTTCAGTAGATGAAGTGGCGTAATTTTATTTTGAATTGCTTATGGTTCTTATAATATGCAACTTTTTATAAATAATCCAACTAATTTATTTTTTGCTTTATTATTCAAAGGTAACCCAGCTCGCTCAAAGATGCCGTGATATGGGACAGGTAAGGGCGGGAATTGTTTAAAACTCTAGAGCTCTAATATTTCATCTAAGTATTAAATAATTCATTTTGAGCTTATATGATGAAGAAATACATTATTTTTATTATGTAACGTTTACACTATAGTAATTAGTGCCCCTGATTAAGAAGTGATGTTGATTTTCATAAAAAAAATGTTCAAAAGTGCCTTTTCTTCCCTATTGCACATTTCCAGTAACTAAGGTCTGACCTTGAGTTTTTTTCTTTTTTTTTTTTTCGTTTGAGCGTTTTATAAAAGGGGGCTGCGTTATTAGCACTAAATTGAGCTGTTTGACAGTCTCAGCGTCAGCACCGCTTTCACCTCAAGTAAACACCTCAAGAAAAAAAAATTTTCATTTTCTTTTTATTTGCTTTAAAATAAATATTAAACTAGAGCTACGTTGGGAGGATCGGACTCTTGTCTAATGCTTTGGGGGAAGATGACAAATACTTTTTGAGGGTAACATTCCATGGTTCCTCGAGACGTTCTAAAGAAGGAAATGATCTTACTCTAACCAAAGCATTGGGAGTTTGACTATCTTGCACCATGGTCATCTCGCAAAAAAGGAGAACTATGCAAAAAGAAACAAGATGGTCAAAAAAGAAATTGTTTAAAATCCTCAAACCCAAAAAAGATGAACTATTAACTGCAGAAGAAACGGACGTAGATTCCCCATACCTAGAATTAGACTGTGAGAGACGCGTAAACAAAAACGAGTATTCAGGAAGTATTGACAAATACAGCGAAACGTCAGAAAAATGTGATTGGATAAAATGCATTTTTAGGGGTGCGACATCGAATGCAAAACATAGATGTTTCAAGACATCGATGTTTTAAAATAAGGACATCGATGGTATTGATACATCGACCAAAAACCATCGATGTTTCAAAACATTTTTTTTTTTATTGCTTGCACATTTGAATGTAGTTATTCAGTTACTCTCTATTACAAGCGCCTCCTACTATCACTCAATTAGATATGTATTTTTTCTCTTGGAAAAACATCAACCGTAAGATTTCGAAGAAGAAAACTTATTTTAGTGAGACATATACTGCAACTGTTGATTAACTGTGAAACTTTTTTTGTCGCATACTTTTGTAAAACTTCGTTTTTTTTTTTGTTGAAATGTAAATCATCATTGAAAAAAAAAAATACCAAATGCCAAACAACGATGTTTAAAATCATTGACAGTAAATCATTGCCAGTTATTAAAAAATATATATCAATTTGGTAGATATTACAACTAGTGGTTAAAGAAAGATGAATCTTTTTTATCGCATGTTTTTGTTTTTTGCTGAAATGTAAAAAGGACATCGAAAGAAGAAGAAAAAAAAGCATTGAACGCGAAACAGCGATCATTAAAAGGCATAAGAAAAACCGGCGAAAGCAAATTAGAGATGTTTCAGAAATATGAAGAGCAAAACATCTACGTGTACTTATGAGGTTGAAAGAGATGACACGTTTGCTTTTTCAATGTACACTAAAAAGAGCAAAATATGGAAATTATATACTAGTTCTACTTTAATACATAAATTATATAACATTATCTTTCTACAAAAACTGATCAATTTCAAGGAAATAAAAAAAATAAAGACATCGAAAAACATTCATTGAATGTATGAGCGCAAGAAAGTGCCAGCCTGTTTGAATGTGTTCTAAGGTAGATGAAATACGCGCCCCTGTCACAGAGCGTTGTTGATTTAGAGAAGGAATCTATGTTTTCATACATGTTTTATCCCGCGGCAGATTGCAAAAAATACAACGATTGCATGGCCGATAGCAGTATCGAATGAAGTGACATTGACTAGAAAAAACATTCCTTCTTATAAGGAACAAGATACCGTCTTCCGCAGAATTGCATCTGCATTCTAGAACTGGAAGCGGAGTTGAGAAAACATCTGTAAAGTAAGTATTAAGACTTATTCTATAATCATATCATTATTTTCAGATTATCTATTACACTTGCTCTCGATTAACTCATTAATGCCAAGCGTCTTTTTTTTAGGACGGTACAAAAAAGGGTCTGAATTTCCCCAAAATGAACATTTCAACCAAATAATAGTGTTCAATTAGTACCTTGGTATTCTTTCAATTTGTTATTAACAGATTTCAGCACATAACCATTGTAAAGTGTGTTCCGTAGCAGTTTTAATATGACCTTTATCAAGAATTACATCGTTCACAATCTCAAGAAAAAAAGCTAAGTTTTCAAAGTTATTCCCAGCTTCCCAGTTCATGTTAATTTCTGATTTTATTTCCTTTTATAAAATGTCTTTTTAAATATTATATCGTAGGCAGAAAAAAAAATAGTAAAAAAAGTATGTACCCTCTGGGGTCTATCGTAACTTTTGAGGGACGATTTTTCTTTCCTTAATAAAACAATTATTTTTTACATAATATTTTTTTTTGTTATTATTCATGTCCATTAAACACTGTTTGTAACCAGTATACAAAATATCTTTGGAAAACAAAATGACAGGCATTAATGGGGTAAGCATTGCGATTCATTTAAGAGCATTTTTTTTTTTTTAATTTTACTTCAATGTCTTTACAACAAATTGAGCCTCTGTATTTTAGTAAGAGAACATTATGCAATGAATTCAGTTGTCATACATCTATACGTATACAATAAAATTAGATTTAGGATTTTATTGCCCGGCATAACGAGAGTAAGAGACTAAAGCATATTGAAGCAAATAAAAAAGCCTGCAGATTTGTAAATTATAAAAGGAAAGAATCAGGAAACTTTCCCTTTTCTTTTTGTATATACTTTAAATTTATAATTATCAGGAGTGAATAAATGTAGGATCTAAAACGAGTTACCATTGTTGGTCCAAAAACGGGGTAAATCGTTTTTAGAGCATCTATGAGAGCCTGTTTTCAGACCATCAATTCTTGAAATTGATGGCTCCAGTAGCCATTAATAGTCACACAAGTAGCTAAAAACTAGTGCCCTACAGGAAGTTCGTATCATTTTTTTCTTATGAGCTAAAAGCCACTTCACTTTACTGTGCACCTTTGAAAAGGAAGAACCTCAGTGCCACATATCTTGAAAAGTTTTCAATTCTTCAAAAGCAGGTTTTTCTGATAACAGTTCTTACCATAGCACATGACCTAGATACCAAGGTCATTCTCCCTCTTCTTATTTTGCCACTTTATCTTCCATTTGGTGCCATTTTTACAACAGTGTACTGCCCCTCCTCCCCTATTTTCAAGCAGTAGTCCGTATTTAAACCATAGTCCTTTTTTGATGGCATTAACTAGCACATAATGCATTTCTTTTTAATTTCACAACTTCAATTCTAATTTTACTGCTCAAGCATGCATTAAAATACGGTGGAAGGGGTTGGGGTGGACCATACTTCCAAACAGACTGTAACTATTTTTATTCCATTGGGAGATCGAACGGCCGTTTACTTACGTTGATATTTTTTGAGTAGAAAATATTTACTTCTTAAAAATATTGATTGTACGGTTATTAATATTGCAAGTTTAAAACTATCTTGAAAATTTTGTGTATAAAGACCCTTCTTTTCAAAAGCTAAGTACTATTTATAAATGAAGTGTATGTTTGTATTGGCTGAAAAATATAATGTCGTAGTTTCTATCAAACATGAACCTAGAATACTAGCATTAACTATTAATGTAATTACTGATAAATTTATTTTCTGAGACCCAATAATAAAATAGTTGACCATATCTCGTCCAAAACTCGCTTTTAACCACTATCGTTGCATAACTACATTAAAAAAATGAACTCTTGTTTTTACAGTATAATACTAGCAGCCGAGGTTACAATTTAAAACAGTAAAATGCGCACCAATGAATTGTAGAACTAGAAGTTTTGCAGTTTCTTACTGTGAAGTTAAAAATTTCAGTTAATTGACATAAAATTTAGCTGTATTATACTGTAAAAACAACAGTATAATAATGGCAGCAGAGGTTCCAGTTTTAAAACTGTAAAATTAGCAATTTGACAGTTTATTATTGTAAAATTAGCCATTTTTAGTTTATTACTATAAAATTAGCTATATTGTACTGTAAAAACAACATTCCTTTTTTACAGTGTACTTAAAGATATGGGAATAGAAACGCCAAGGTTTTGATAACGTAGCTACCACGATACATTATTTTGCGCCTTAGTTTTCCTTCTTAAAACCTTAACTCTCATGAAATCATAATTACTATGTTTAAACAAGGTCCTAGAGCTCTTAAATGCATGGTTGACTTAATACTGGCTGCAGGCTTTAACAGAATCTCGTTTACATTAATTTTCAAAGTGGCGCGACATATTTTCGATTTAAATGACACATTTGAAAATCCATGTTATGTTCTTGTTAGGCACAACTGAATCTGAGGAGTATCCAAAATTATGCAAATCAGAAGTATTGATATCAGAGCGGAGAGCTTGTTAAACGACACTCAACAACACGTCATTTGGAATGCAATCTGATACGAATAAATGCCGTGGAGGAACTGAATCTACACTCGAAAATCGCAGTACACGGAAAGTAGTGGGAATTAACCAATAATCTGGGGCTGTGATACAATGTTTAAAAGTAATTAGTTTCTTTTATGCTGTGAGCTTGTGTTTGTATTTTACACGTTTTGTTAATTTAATAAACCTGTGCTGAGGATTGCGAAGTTGTAGGTTGAGAAATGGTTTTAAAAAATTTGCATAGTTATTTGCTTTGTTCAGAACATTCAGTTTTAACATATTTCCGATAGATAAAGCAGTTTTATTTGTTTACATTTGTTTTATAGCTTTCATCTAGCATAACTTAAGTTTAAAATATTGAACATGTAAGCATAAGAAACGAGTCGGTCTATTAAAGCAATCGTTCGGTGTAAGTGATACTTATTTCGAATAGAAGTAAATTTATTGGAATACATAATTTGCTAAGAGGTAATTTACATTCTAAAGAAAATCTTTTAAACTTATTTCTACGCCGAATGTAGTTTAAAATTATAATTCTCGTAATTTTACACTTGTTTATGAAAATTAAAATACCATGCAGGAATCATTAGAATAGAATAATATTTTTATCGCTAACGCTTTAGTAAAAAATGTAAATGATACGTCGATTTTGGCAACTTCTCTCTAACGCTGTAATAATTGAAATAAAAAACGCGCTTTCGGACAAAGTGAGTAGACTCGTTTTGACTTAATATATTTCGATACGAATTTTTCTGCGTCTTTTATAAATGGTGGTAAATAAGTATCAGAGAAAAACTAGTCTATGGACTTAATCAATTATGTCTTTATATTTTATAAACAAATGCTTTTATTTAGATTTTCAATTTAAATTGGGTAAGTAGACCTATAATATATATATATATATATATATATATATATATATATATATATATATATATATATATATATATATATATATATATACAGGGCCGCCGAGAGGGGGGGCAGCAGGGGCAAAATCCCCGGGGCCCGGGCCCAAGAGGGGGCCCGGGCTGCTAGTTTTTAAAAAAAATCAGTTTTTTTGGTTAACTGAACTTTATTTTTGTGTAGGCAAAGCAAAAACATCTCGCATCTACATGTGTCCACAGAAACGCAACGAGTGCTCGTAGCCCAATGCCTTAGGGGGCTATCTTCTGTAGTACTTACCAGGCATTTCTTACGTGTACAATGGAAAGTTTTAATGAACTTTCAAAGTGAGGAATAACGCTTTTAATAGTCAAGAAATGTAATTTTTTTCAAAGGATTTTAAAACACATACATGTGTAATTTATGTAAATATGTATTATTAATTTTGTGAAGTAGTGATAGAATTATTAATAGTTATTAGTAAATTGAAGTAGGAATATTATTTGTAAATTTGTGTTATGTATTTCTGATTTATTTCATATGCATTTATATCATAGCATACTTAAGTACAGCACACGAGCAGAATATAAAAATATGAAACACACAAAAATATAAAATTGGAAGGAAAATTAGCAAATACGAAATACTATTATTTTTCTTCTATGCACCGAACGTAAGTTATCTTAGTATTGAAGATTTTTTTTGGAAGGGGGGGGGGGAGGGGAGGCGCGTGTCAGTACTTTGCCCCGGGGCCCGGTAAACCTCTCGGCGGCCCTGTATATATATATATATATATATATATATATATATATATATATATATATATATATATATAATTTCAGTTAACTAGTCAATTGATAGTAATTCAAATCTAGTAAACAAATTAATATTATCAATATTTTGGGCCTTTAGAATATCAAAGCTTACGTACTGTATGATTTAAAGTAGACTTTTTTTTCCTTTTAATTTTCGTAAATAACAGTTCACTTATGATGAATTATTTCAAATATTGCTTTTGTCATAAATTTTTTGTAATTAATGTAACTCAATGAGCTATATTTGTTAAAAAAATGTGTAATGATAGAATTTATTGGCCGCTACTTGAAATTATTCTATGTAAGCAGGAGGTTCCACCACCTGCTGGCTAGAGCCAGGCTCGTCCTTTCAAGATTTTCAGGGGGTCAAAGGGCGCAAAAACGATGCAGTTTTCAGGGAAACAACAAAAACCACGCTCACTTATATGCAAATACATTGACCCCCTGACCTCTCTAAATGTCGGGCCTTTCTGGAGCTTACCAACCTCCGAAGAAAAGAAGACTTGAGAACAACTTACTATGTGATTTGCATTTTCTTCTAACATATAGTAATAGTTCTTGATTTCTCATCGCTTTCTACTTGAATATCCTCAACACTCAAAATTTTCATTTCAAAAGAATAATAAACAAGTCATACATACGAACAAAAATTTTTGTCATTCACTAAATTTGAAAGCAGTTTAAATGTTATGGCATATGTTTGTTTTACCTTTTTCGGCCTCCAATTAGACAGTGGCAACAGCGCCCCTACAGTTTATTGGAGTTGCGAATACGAAGAAATCGCTATGTTACGCTACGAAAAACTTTTAACTTCACTTTTCCTTTTCAGTTTTCTTTATTTATTTATTTATTTTTTTTTGTGTTAAATTAATATTTTTTCTTCATCAGGAACGATCATTTTATTTCTACTTTTAACGGAAGCTTTTAATGTGATCATGGTCCTCTATCTAATTTTGATTTTTAGACAGACTTCTAGCGTTATAATAAAGCGGACTGCTGTACTCATTCGAGCGAGGATTTTTCGAAACATTACGCTTATATGAATGTGGATTTTTCGGGGCCATTATTTCTTTCTGCTGGGGATTTATAGATCTGTTGCTGTGATTTTGAAAATGTCCAGAAGCATAGAAATCTCTTTTCTTTACTATTGGGTTGTTCCATAATTATTGACCGAAATCGAAACATAAAGAAAAACAAGCATCAGAACTAAAGTAATATATTTTCTTCAAAAACATTGACCTTCGTTGACAAAAGTATACCCTTCGTATCGAGTTTTGAGTGCAAAAATGCCACTGTGGCAGAAGTAGGCATCACATTGATCGCGCCGAAGTCTAAAGCGCCTTAAAAAACCTAAACCAACTACCGAAACATGTGGCAGTTGATCGAAGCCAAGTCCGGAGAATAATGCGAATGTTGCAAAAATTCATACTCCAAGACCTAGATGTTTTGTCGGTCACCAATCGAGACATCAAAACTTGAACAATCTTGCAGGAATATGGGACTGAACCTACTGCTTGTTTTAAGAGAAGTTCCATGTGTTATGACGACAGTACACATTCGTGTTAATAGTATGGACCAGCTGAGGGAACTCATAATAATCTAAGGTCTGGCAATCCAACAATCAGAGAGAAAGATCTGTGGATGGAGGCTACGTTTGGACATCTGTTTCACGGATTCTTTTTACGCAGTCATTGTGCTTTGAGCTTGTGATTGTCGTACAACACCCGTTTTTCATCTACAATGAGGATACCGTGAGAGAATGTATTACTAACTTCCCGTTTCTGTAGCTATTTGTACTTATCCAGACGCTGTAAACGTCGCGCCTCCGTTAGCTGATGTGGTACGCGTGTTTCGAGCTTTTTCACCACATACATTGAAACCAAATGCTAGAAAATGATCTGTGGTGATACAGAGGGATTGTCATCTAGTTGTCGTTTCTTTGTTGTTGATTGTGTCTCGAATTCTTACCATAACCAGCCCATATCACGCCGCATAAGACGACCTGCTCCTGGTTAAAGTTCAATCGCCAAATCACCACAACGAAATTTTGTAAGAAATCTACGGACTGTCCGTTAATTTTTTTGCCCCCACATCCCAAACTTTGATGATGTTTGGCCATTTTTGCAGCCAAAAAATGGTTATGATGGAATTCGCGCAGAATCACGAATTACATGTCCCGTTGCTCCTTGAACCCCTAAATGTCAACAATGGGTCATTACATGTCGAGTGTCCCAAATTTCGGGAAAATCCCCACTCGACCCCCTCCGATTTTGATGAAAATTTTTTTGGATGTACATATAAGACTTGCATGAAACCATACCAAAGTATAGCTTCATAAGCCTTATGGTTCAGCCAGTAAAAGTTACTTTATAAAGGCCCCTTTTTCGTGTCTTGAGAAAAATGACCAAATCGTCAAGTTTGTGCTTTTATTGCTCGCGACCTAAGACGAATATCAGACTCAAATTTGATGATTCTGATTATTGTTTAGAGTAGAATAGCCTACTGGTGTAACAAAAGCTCCATGCACTTTAGATTTTTTGCAATTTGCTGCCAAAGTTGGTAAAAAATCGTATTTTGGCAAATTTTGACCATACGTTATCAGCTTGTATCTGCTGAGAGAATGACTTTCTGAAGCTAATTCTTTCCTCGTTTGTAGCCTGATAGTTCGTCCGAAAGGTGTGCAAGTGGCATCTTGATAGCTCAAATAATTGCTGAATTATGCGAGTTGAAATTCCAGTCAAATTTCTTTTTTCTCAATTTTGTCTCAATTTCAAAGGGCAATATCTCAAAAGGGTCATCTTGAATTTCAATTTTCTTTACATCATTGGAAAGAACACACTTTTCTTAACTAAAAAACGTTATTTTTATTTTTGAGACAAACCAGTTTCAAGGGGATATTGCAGATCAAAAATGTGTACGTCATTCAACGTGAAATCAAAGAAAAAAAGACAAAGACCTCAAAAGTTGATGTCAATTTGTTCTATTAAAATTTACAGGAGCTATTGTACTTATGTTCTGATGAAAAAACCTTTTTTTAGATATTTTTGAACTTTAGTTTTTGTGTGCGCATCCGTAAAAACTCAAGAAATGGCAAAAAATAAAGTTTCGTTTTTAACAAAAATAATTATCTTCTTATCGCTGCTATAAGAGCTTGAGTCTTTTCCTATGTGTTATTTTTAAGCTCTTGAAACAGAATTTCGGATGATATGTCACTTGGCAAGGTGTCATTAATATTTTAAATTCATAAAAAGCATTGTTTCCTTTTTCAAAAAATAAAAATAAAAATAATTAATAAATGAGATAAATAATAAATAAAACAGTTAATATGGTGTGTACGTGATAAAAAATATGTATAATGGGACTGCAAAGCCATTATTCTAAAAAGCGATAACGAAAGTTTTCGATAGAGTTGAATATTGCAATTATTTCCGCCATGTAAATGATAACAATAGTAATTGAAAATATGATAAGTAGTAATTGAAAATCCATTCTTTATACTGCCGAGGATGTGTCTAGATATTCAGCCTATGATTGCAATTTGCCCATAAACAAAAATGATGAAAAATGGGAAAATGCTTTTTATGACCTTGAAACATTAATGACCTACAACCTTGCCAAGTGACATATCATCCGAAATTCTGTTTCAAGAGCTTAAAAATAACACATAGGAAAAGACTCAAGCTCTTATAGCAGCGATAAGAAGATAATTATTTTTGTTAAAAACGAAACTTTATTTTTTGCCATTTCTTGAGTTTTTACGGATGCGCACACAAAAACTAAAGTTCAAAAATATCTAAAAAAGGGTTTTTTCATCAGAACATAAGTACAATAGCTCCTGTAAATTTTAATAGAACAAATTAACATCAACTTTTGAGGTCTATGTATTTTTTTCTTTGATTTCACGTTGAATGACGTACACATTTTTGATCTGCAATATCCCCTTGAAGCTAGTTTGTCTCAAAAATAAAAATAACGCTTTTTAGTTAAAAAAAGTGTGTTCTTTCCAATGATGTAAAGAAAATTGAAATCCAAGATGACCCTTTTGAGATATTGCCCTTT
The DNA here is from genome assembly GCA_038373865.1 of Uloborus plumipes. Lineage (NCBI taxonomy): Eukaryota > Metazoa > Arthropoda > Arachnida > Araneae > Uloboridae > Uloborus > Uloborus plumipes. The sequence goes on along the minus strand of JAXGGA010009135.1, from coordinate 33,981 downwards.
GAAATTGAGACAAAATTGAGAAAAAAGAAATTTAACTGGAATTTCAACTCGCATAATTCAGCAATTATTTGAGCTATCGAGATGCCACTTGAACACCTTTCGGACGAACTATCAGGCTACAAGCGAGAAAAGAATTAGCTTCAGAAAGTCATTCTCTCAGCAGATACAAGCTGATAACGTATGGTCAAAATTTGCCAAAATACGATTTTTTACCAACTTTGGCAACAAATTGCAAAAAATCTACAGTGTATGGAGCTTTTGTTACACAAGTATGCTATTCTACCCTAAACAGTGATAAGAATCATCAAGTTTGAGCCTGATAATCGTTTTAGGTCGCGAGCAATAAAAGCACAAACTTGACAATTTGGTCATTTTTTTCAAGACACGAAAAAGAGGCCTTTTTTCAACAATTTTTATTGGCCAAACCATGAGGCTTATAGAGCTATAATTTGGTATGGTTTCATGCAAGTCTTATATGTATATCCAAAAAAATTTTCATCAAAATCGGAGGGGGTCGAGAGGGGACGACTCGTACACTTGACATGGAATGAGCCCAATGAGAGGAAACTCGATTATATAGCATGTGGACTATCCCTTTCCACGTTGTAGAGGTGTTAGTTAGTTCATCCCTACTGAACCGGTGGGAATAATTTGCAGAAGTGGCTTATATTATTTGCGACCAATAATTATGAAACAACCCAATGTTTTCCGTGCCTCAATAGTTATGTCTTCAAGAAATTCTTGACTCAAAGTAAAAGATGTGTCTTTAATTACAGCATGCTTTAGGAGTGATCTCAGTCAAATGAAAATTGTAGGGATGTCTTAGAAACCGATGTCCTTAGTCTGATACGGAAATTTTGGGAGTGATGTCTTCATTCTGCAGTTTCGAGTACTATTGTCCTGGTTCAAACAGGAATTTCAAACGAGAGTTTTTCTTACTTTGATGAGTATTCTTAAATGAGCTGTTGACGGTGCCTTTCTGATGGGAAATATTAGAGACTGTTGTCCAATACTCGAATAATTCTTTATAGGTGTAAGTGATTTTATTATAAATGGCATTTTCAGGCATTGTATATATTTTTGGTGATATATTAACATTTATGACAATTTTAGCTATATTTCTCATCAGTTATGCAGAAGAACAGGTATCACGTGACTTCCTTTCCTTTGTCTGTTAGGGTTCGATGCAACGATCGAGATAGCTCTTACAGAGTTGGGTAAAATCTGATGGTGTGTAGGATTTTTATGGGAAATATTTATTTTATTGAAGAACTGGTGAAGTTAGTTAAAGGAAAACTTTATGGGTAACCGGTGCAAAAATGGGCGGAGATTATCACGGACCGTTGTCATAGTTACGACTATTTTCTTTTCTTATCTCCGTCTGAGTGGTGAATATTTATCATGTGGCAGGAGGCTTTTTCTCTTCGCTCCCGGGAAATTACACGATATGTATTGCAACCTGCGTAACGATGCGCATGGATTTTAGCGACTGTTGTCGTTTTTCTAATGGGGAGTTTTACCCTTAATTTTCATCTATATATTTAGGCTTGAGTGTGAAACATGCGTCAGTTGACATTGCTTTCATTTTTGAGGTAACCCATGTTGCACCAGGTGACGCAACTAGTAAAACTATTAATTGGCGACGTAATTGACATGCATTCAAGTTTTGTAAAAATCGGTTCAGTAGATTTTGCGTACCCCGATGGATTCGTGTGTCTACATCAGCAATTAATGGTTAAAAACTACAGCAATTTTTCAATATTGCTCAGTTTACTGCTCAACTTGGAAGCATCTGGATAATTAATGACTTTACTTCCATTTAAACTACTTAATATTCAGTAGTCATTTAATAATTTTAGGTAATTTTAGTTTTAGCTTGTGAAGTGCAAGGTGCTTGTTTTTATTCCTAAAAATGTTTTGAATATACTTATATTTTTTTAATTAATACATATTAATACGCCTTTTTCCAGTTTTACTGTATTTTTGAAACTAACCGAATGAACTTTAACTAAAAAATTTGTTAAGTTTTACCAAGCACTAAAAATTTTTTAAGTGGAAATCAAAATTATTATAGTTATTTTTTTTTCAATTGTTTTTAACAGGAATAAATAAGTTCATAGCAATGCTACTTTTAGTATTGTTTTCGCAGAAAGGAAGTCTTCTATTATTTCTCAGCAGAAAAGTTTCCAAAATTTCTCTACAACTTATCCTTGGCACAGTTCTAGGAAGTTTCGGAGAAACAGTTGTCGTTTTAAAAAATACTTAAGAAGCTTGAATACAGAATCATGTAATAATGTTTATTTTTATGTTTAGGTTCAATTTCTGTTCAGAATTTCACTTTTCAGAATGTTTTTGCAACTAATGCTTTAAGCATGACATATGTTATATGCATAGCTAATATTGAATTTTTTGACATGAATTTTTGTTTCCCATTTCTATCTTAAAATCATCATTGTGTTAGAGAGAATTAACCTTTAAGGAAAAAAAAATAACCTTAAGATATTAGACACAAAGAAAGATTAGCAAGGAGCCAATTTGGTCACACTAATACCGATTTCGGGATTGTAAGACTTTAAGAAATTGGTTATAAAAATTTCTAGCCGTGATTATCGTGTTATGAGAGAGTGTTTTATGTGACTCATATTCATTATATTTAGTGGTTTACTGGTTTCTTTCGCAAAATTATGAAATTATGTTTTCAATTTTTAATTGATCCATTTTAATATGAAAATGAAGTAGATAAAAATTGAGCGTTGGTAAAAATTAAGAGCCATGTTTTGTATTCCTTTTTGTATTCAAATTTTTATTACAAATAATTGTTTTATTTAATGATACTATTAATGCTATTTTTAGTAAACTAAAATCCTTCAACAATTCTTCTCAGCTTCAAACTATGAGACGCAAAGAAATTATTTTGGTAGCAAAATTTCATCAAACGATATATCGAAACTGTGATTAATATCTATTTGATTCCTTTTCATCAGAATTCAATTTTATGTATGCTATTTCTTTCCAATTGAAGAGTTCGATGCATAAAGAAAAAAACTCCACTTTTAGAAAAATTTTAGGCAACATAAAAAAAAAAGTTTGAAAATTCACTTTTGAAAATCTTGTTTTTACATTTAACAGTCCCAGAATTTTTCTCTATGAAACCAATTTCAATGATATTTTAATAAAATATAACGTTACCTATCTATACTTTGGCGTTATTTATTTAGGCTGTTCCGTTCTTACTCTAAATCTACATATTAGTTTAAAATGTTTTGAGCTTTTAAAACAAATTCAAATAATATTTGGTTCCAGTGGGAAAACTATATGAGTCTTGTGAGAAAAACATTTGAGTTTCAAAAAAATACTGTGAAATAGGTAACTTTTCTTTCCCTTTCTCCTGAGACGTAGCTTGTTACAGATTCTCTTTTTAATGAGTTATGGGATATCGGTTGAAGATGTCCTATTCATGGCACATAATAAAAGGTTATATTTATATATATTATAAAAGGTAATATTATTCATATATTTTAATTAAAGTACAAAACCGGCGAAAAGTAAAACAGTCCCATTCTTGTTTTTCCAAGGTTTTCAATTGTGTTTCTGGATTTGCGTATAAAGCAGAGGAAAAAAATCACAGAAATAGTTCTTTTAAGTTTTTATTTTCATCTGATACAGAAACAAGTGGGTGGCATCGGGCGATGAACCCCATAGAAGTCTAAGGTTCTAACCAGAGCACAGGGCATTTGAATCCATTCGTAAAATTAAATATACTTTCAGTTCTTTATACAAGGACGTCCATATGTGGAAACAGATGAAGATGAACAGTTTGAGCTGATATGTGACTACATAGTAGAAACATTCTACTATAGCTAGTTTTCAGGACAGCTATGCTGAGGACACAGTCACTATCTTTCATGGTGGGCGTTCATCCAATGAGGTGATGGTTCTCAAGAACAGCTGCAATCATGTTCTGGAGATCATGATTGGTTACTTCAATCGTGAATATGTGTGACGAATGATCAATAAAAATGTGCAACGTTCTAAAAATAACGTTTCTGATGCGTTAATAACCTTCCATCATTGCAAAGAGGATAGGTCTCCAGACAAAAACTGGAAATTAAAAATATATATTGCACAATGCCTACTGAAATTTTTGAGAGTGACTTGTCGCGATTAGAGTATTGATCATTTATCACATCAAGTTTCTCAGGTTTAATGAGATATACAATGGCATAACAATAACTCGAAGTAAATGTAAAAGCACAATTTGAAATGATGATTAAATCTAACAATAGTAGCTTGAGAATTTTTTATGAAATAAGGAGAGAGCAGCAAGCTTAAATACATGTCTTGTGACTTCGCGGACATAATGCTGAAGTGGGCACATTATAAGAAATAGATGTTGTTTTTACAGTAGAATAAGGCTAATTTTACAGTAATTGTACAGTAATAAACTGTAAAATTTGCTAATTTACAGTAATAAACAAAAATTGCTGGTTTGCTGTAATAAACTGTAAAATTGCGAGTTTCACAATTTATCACTGTGAATTTCAGTTTGAAACTGGAATCTCAGCTGCCAGTATTATACTGTTGCTTTTACAGTACAATACAGCTAATTTTATAGTAATCTTGCCAATTTTACAGTAAGAAACTGTAAAATTGCTAGTTTTACAGTTTATTACTATGTTGTTACAGTTTTAAACTGGAACCTCTGCTGCCAATATTATACTGTAAAAACATCAGCTTATTTTTTGCAGTACAGGAAAAGAACAGTAACTCCAAGTATTTTCTTCTTTTTTTTTTGCATTTTCGTCCTCTATTGTACTAGGAATACAAAACGTGTTTTTTCAAATGTCTCAAAACCTCACTTCGGCAGGCACTGCCTTGTACCTTCAAAAGGTAGATTATAATTTAAATTTTCGGATTACAACTACTAACAATTTAAAATGTATTTCTAAGTTTAGTTTTTCTTGGATTGACATTTTTTCGAGAGACAAAAGATGGCATACTAAAGTCATCATTTAATCGATGTAATACTGTATTTTAGGATGGGTACCTATTTTTATTCTAAATGATTTAGTTTCAGTTCCGATTATGTATGTAATGCATATCGTTGAACTTCTCAATTTCTGCTCTTTGACATTATCGCGAGTAAAATTTTGCAAAAATATTTCTGGTGTTCAAGTTTTTAATTTCTAGTGTTCCTTAAAGTACCATAAGCTTAAATAGTACGCGAATGAAACTGTACAAAATGACTTGAAATGACATTTTGTGCAGTTGGCTACGTGTTAAGTCACACTTAACACGTAATTAAATGTGACTCTCACTTATTGATTAGGCAATATTCATCGATATGTAAAAACATTACAACTAACGGTTATTATTTGTACACTGTGAAAAATGAATGTTGTTTATACAGTATAATACAGTTAATTTTATAGCAATAAACTGTACAAATTTCTGATTGTACAATAGGAAACTAAAATTGCTAACTTTACAGTACTAAACTGTAAAATTGCTAATTTAAAAGTTTATTACCGTGAAATTTACAGTTTTAAACTAGAACCTCGAGTGCCAGCATTATACTGTTGTTTTTGCAGTATAATATTGCTACATTTTACTGCAAAAAACTGTAAAATTCCTAACTTTATAGTAAGAAACTAAAAATGCTAGTTTCACAGTTTATTGCTGTGCATTTTATTGTTTTAAATTGGAACCTCTGCTGCCAGTATTATACTGTACTGTAAAAACAACAGCTCATTTTTTGCAGTGTATAAAACATAGTAACGCTTTTTTACCAATAACCATATGGAAATCAGTAATAATACAAAAATGATGGAGAGTTCAAGTTACGCCATTTCTTGATTATTTTTGAAGCTTTAGGAATTGGATTTTTTAAGTACAAGCAACTGTTCTCGAGATCTAATTGCCTCATCACGAAAGAAACGAGTGTAACAACGTTATTAAATGATGTAGTGAAAAGATGTTCGCGTTGTTTCCTCAGCAGCTGTGTCATGGAGGTTGTGATGCCATGCGTTAGGGAAATTTGAACGTAGATTTCAGGAAGGATGTTGGCTAAAAGCTTTTTTTTTTCCTCAATTAAAGAGGTGTGTGAGAAAATAACACCACCACGAAACACGTGTTTTGACAAGCATAATAAGAAAGGAAATTTTAAAGAAAAATATTAAACAAGAGTAGTGTCATAGCTTTCATCATTTAGTACATGATTTCTGTATATTGCACAGCCATAGGAAGAATTAGTGAATATTTTTAAAAAATCGTAATAAAATGTTTGAATAAATATATTTTTCTTAATGATAGAGCTTAACTTAGAGACGCAAACATTCATTACATTTTCAAATAACGTCAGTAAAATTAAAAATTAAAAAAATAATAGTACTAGTTTTTACTACACTTATTGGTAAAAGATTATAAATAAATAATTTATTTATTTATTAATAATAACAAAGGAGTTTCATACCTTAAAATACTTTTAAGAACATGCATTTAAAAATTAGTTTATTTCATAAACATTTATAATTAAAAAAAAATAAATAAACTCCTAAAAGTAGATTTATAAGACAGGGTACATAAATGATTGGTGAAAATTTAATCTAATTTGGGCAGAACTTAAGGTCTCGGTCCTGACACCTTATTCTCATGTTTAACTTTTTGATTTGAGAAATTTTTCGTTTAATTCTAACTTGCTCAAAAAAGTTGTAATTGAGCTGTACTGGGAAATATTAATCCTGTATACATTGCAACAGGCCCTTACAGCTTTATATCAGAACGTGATACAGTAGTAATTTTAAAATATTTAAATAATGCTCGTTTTAATTAATTCCTTTAAAAAACGAACTAAATATACGCCTTGTATAGATATGTACTTCCTTTTTTTCCAAAATACGTTTTCCCTTTCTACATATTCAACAATGTTAAATTTAACAAATTACGGGATGACGTATGTGAAAATTTACAACAAACCCGCATGGGTAAACATTCAATTTTGGTATATACAGAAGAAAAATAATTTTGGTAAATAATAAATTAACCCTTTATCTACCGCATTACGAGCTACGGAAAATGTCTTCATTCAAGTTATATTTTTTCAGCTGCCATATCAATGATTAAAGAATATACAAAAAAAAATCTCCCTATCTATCATAAGAAAAGTAGAGTTAAAAGGCTGTTTCTAAAATGCATCATCAGAATATAAGTAGGGGAGACTGGGTACGGTTGTGACAATTTTCATTTGCTCTCCCATAGATCCCTGAGCAATGCCTGTGAGCTGGTTTAAAATTGTTTTTATGTTAAAGTGTTTATTTGCCTGCTTATAAACACTAAAATTTTCTCCCTAAGTACAATAGTTAACTCACAGGACCAAATTAAACAAAAAAGGAAAAAATGTCACAACCGACCCCACCCCAGGGGCGGTTGTGACAATGCTTGGGGTCGGTTGTGACAAGTTCAAAAATACAGCAAAACAGTCTAGATTACTTTTAATTTCAAGTAATATTAAACGTAATTCAACATAACCTTCATCTGGGAAAGTTTAACATTTAACAATGTGTCTCCTTCAGTTGAAGTAGCCTTATACCAAGTTTTACAAAAATATCAGGTTTTTGGAATTTCGTAACGTCTGTTTTGGCAACATTATGCACATCCTGTGGGTCATAACCGTGTCTGTTCATTACAATTATCAAGTATCAAAGAAAGATTCCACATTTATTTGTTTTATTGAAGCTTGTTACTCTTCAAAGGCTAGTTGCATGAGCTACATGAACAGACGTGAAACATTTCTATTCATAAATGAACAGAACCATTTCTCAGTAGCCATTTTACTCTCATATCTGCTTTCAGCGTATATGTAAGCTAAAAAGTTTTTATTATGAGCAATATAACCTATGCACACGTTGTTTTCATTGTGACAGCGCCGGCCGGCTCCATCGCGTTTACGAATGAATGTTTCGTAGCAAAGACTTACGATTAACGTTGCATTTCCAAAGCTGTCCGAAAGAAAAAAAAGTTTCACTTCTTTATAAGCTTTTTCATATTTCATTAGGTCACACTGCCCTATTTCTGTCTTCTCCAAGCGTATTATGGGCATCAAATATGATAAAAACATGTTTTACTCGTGTCACAACCGTCCCCACGCAATTTGTCAGAACCGACCCCAACCCACTACTTTTGAAAACAGCAATCGCCATGGCAATACAAAATAGCCTACATAAAAAGTAATCACTGCTATTTCCCTATTAAGGTTCACTACTAACGGGGAGAAAACTTTCATTTCTCTATCTGTACCCATTCAACAGGAATTACTAAAAGACATCGAACAAAAAACTTACTTTTGACTGTTAAAAAGTAACCAACCCCTCTGCTAGCGTTAATGTCGCTCGATGGCTACCGCAATGCTTTGACACACATTCAGACAAACATGCTGATACTCTCCCTCTTTGCTTCAACCAGGTATTAATTATGGTTTAGCCAATATGACGACTGTCACAACCGCCCCGCGTCACAACCGTCCCCAGTCTCCCCTAATGGTTGTTGTGATATAAAGTTTTAAAGTGATTGGTACTTATAAGTACCGTCAGTAGATAAAGATGTACTTTTAGAAAATACTGAACTTATTATTTTTCAAGTACAGTTAAGAATTTGAAGAGAGATTTTATAATACGTAATTTAAATTTTAATAATGCCCATAAGCTACAAAATATGCCTTTTGATTCAAAGCTAGCAATCAGGATATGAAAAAGCGAAGGCAACTCCTAAAACGTACGTAAAAGTGCTGGCAGAAACTTTCCGGAAAAAGAGATGCCAGCCTGCCTCTTCCCTTAACGTACCTATTTTCCCTCTTTTCCCTTCACGGCAAATAAACACGATGTACATAATTTGTCCATTATCCACGGACGAAGCGGCCTTAAAAAGGTTTTAAAGTGATGGCACCGTCCTGCAAGAAAGCGGGCACGGCATTCTTCAAGTGCAACATTTGCCATGCAAGACTGGGAAATGTGTCAACATATCTATCAGGTCCCCGACTCCCCAATTTATCATCGCTCTGCTTATTTATGCGTTTTTTCTTGTCTCCTGTTGGGGAAGTGTTGCATTTTCTGTAGACATAAAGGGTGCAGTGTAAATAGTCGCATTTATTTATTTGTTTCGTTTTAGTTAGTTATAATTATTTTATATTTAATAGTTCTTTTTTGTTTTTTTTTCCTTCATCTATTTCTTTTTTGACATATAATTGGCATGAATCTAAAAAAAATTAATTATTAGGTTTGTTTGTGTTGTATTTGTACTTTATTTGTTTATAATTTGCACTTCCGGCCAACCAGCTGCCGCAAACAAACAGTGATAATAATAATAATAATGTAATAATAATTAATAATAATGTCCCTTCTAGAAGTATGAAAAATTTTATGTTATGTGTAATATATTCCTTATCAATCAAAAGCGACGACGAAAAAATGAATTGAAAGTTTTTTTTTTCTTGAGGATGGATATTTCCGCTTGTCCAAATAGATTTTTCTTCACCATCTAAACAATAAATCTTTAAGAGCTATTGTATCAAAACTCAAGACTTTTGTTTTTCAGTGGCTGGAATGTGTTCTATACTTAGATATATGCTTGAATTTCTCATTAAAAGTTATGCGAACTTATATCTCTTTTTCAATTAAATGTTTGATTTTTTTCTCAATTTTAACTATTTTATTCTTATTGTGAAGTATGTAATTTGCTTTATACTCAAAATTGAACATTAAAGATGACAAAAAAATTAAAAAACTCTGTAAAATCTTTTTAACAAAATAAGCATTTAAAATGCACAATTGAAATGATTGAAATAATGGCTGTAAAAAGTTTAAATGTACTTGAAGTGAAAATGTATGCATGTTGAAAGCGATGTGCGTTTTTTCAGTGATAGATATAATCTACTTTAGCATGGTAGATTGTAAGATATTACTAATTCGTATTGTGAGCACATATGTCCATTGAAATGGGAACTGAATTTTAATGAGTATTGTAAGGTTAGTAGATTGTAAGATCATACAAACTATAAGTGTATGTACGTGTACCCTATGGAATGAGTTCCAAGCTCTGTCTAGTTATTTTTTTACTTAAAAACTTTATACTAAATTTTGTATCCAAACTTCATCAATAGTTTCGCTATTTTAATTTATTGTTTAACATATTTATTCAAAAGTTTGTAATCCATTCTTCAAGTTTTAAATACTAACAATAGGTCTGAAACTTCTTCGAAGGATTAGAGACCACAAATAAAAGCAATAAATGCAAAAATATTTCTTCATAGGACAACGAAACTGTTCAGCTGTCGATATCGCAAATGCAGCTCCTTAAACGAACCCAAACTCTTGAAAAATCTTGGAAATAATTCGTCAACAATCTTCGGGGTTGACCTCCAACGAGAGACAATCGAGATTTTCTGTCGAGAGCTTTCTAACCACCGGGGCTTCGCTCTTTAAAAAGCCGGGGCGCGGTATGCGTGGGGGGAGGGGGGTGCGCCCTCTCAGCCAGCGGCAGACGCTTGCCGATGACAGTTCCCGGGTTTTAAGAACATCGGATGTTATTCAATTTTTCCCCCATGCCCCGTGCACGCGCGTATCCTAAAAGCTGTTGTCCGGAATAATGTAACCAGCGAACGGAATAGACCGTGGAAATAAGATAGAGTTTTCCGGGGGAGCACCCTGTTCTGCCCCACGTGGGGTGGTGGGGGGCGGGGGGAGCGTTTCACTGCTGTGCAGGTGGAGGCTTAATTAACTCGGCTTCATGCTCAGGGCTAATTTCAGAGACTTTGTGCATAATTAACGAGGCCCCCGTTCGCAATGCTTGAATGCTCTTTGGATGGGGAGATGCAGTATCCAGTGATAAATATGGCGAAAACTGCAATTAACTGGCAGACCCCCCCTCCGAACCTCCTGACTCCGGAATCGGCCAGATATTCTTTCGGAGTTTTGGAAAACATCCTTTCATGGAAAAATCCCGAGCGGGCGGCTTGACAATCGGCGATATGATTGATACAGGTTGACGGTTATCTTGTTCTGATCCGGGTCTCTGCGGTTGGCCGGAATGGAATGCTTATCAGAAATGAAATTCGGGGAGGTTAATGCCGAATTAAGAATGGAAAAGGAATGTCTAGATTGAGAGTAATAGAAAGTTTTGGAAGAAAAGTTAATGAAAGTCAAGGTCAGTTTTACCAGTCAGATGTAGAAATGCTGATAGAAAAACGAAACATATAACTGCGGCAAATAAAAAGCTTAAGTATTTTATTGCAGAAAGAGGAAAATTTTTTATAATAATGAAGAGATAAGATGAAATTTTTATAAGTATCTTTGATAAGAAGGAAATTCTTATGTATCAGTTATTAAAACATAAGTCAAAGAGAACATAATGTACATTTAGAAATTTCATTTTCATTGGCTTGTGAGGAAAGTCTTGTATTATTATGGATTTTCGATGGCTCAATACTCATTACAATCTTATGATCAGTTACACGCGGTGCTCAAAAATTACATTAACTTCAAAATGGAATTTGAAAAATAAAATGCATTTTTGGTAAATACCTAAGTTTTTATATGAAATCTCGAGTTGAACCGCACCTCATTTGTTTGTGGTCTCTCGCTGATGTGATGATTTATTATAGCTACCAATTTCTCGGTAATCTCAGATTCAATGAGATGACATCTGTCTCCGGACTCGGTTATTGAATATTCCAGATTGATAAGTCCATATCAAGAGCTTAACTGAAATCTTTGGATATCAGGAGAAAAGGATGGTTTATCACAATGGCTTCCCAATAACATTTTCGAATGTCCATATAGTCTTGGAATTTCTGTCAAGTCCATTGCAGGACAAGGGATGTTTCGAGCTCATAATGCCAGTCCTACAAATTTTATAAATGTTGGAGGACAATATGCACATTATAAGTAGTAAAGTTGTTCCTTAGCTTATAGTGTTAAAGTTATGGTGAATTACTACTGAGCAATTTGACAGAATGTTTGAGTGTTGCGGCCTGTTAGAGTAGAGTGGCTTCCCAAATAAAGCTTATTAATGGTCAGAATATTAATGAAAAGAAACGAAATTTTCATGCTTGGTTAAATTAATCTGAGAATGTTTATGAGAAACTCAAGAAAAGTAAAATTGCGAAGAAATAAATATTCATCAGTTAAATAACGAAATAATGACATCTTTAAAAAAAATATGGGAAAAGTTATTTCTGAGAAGTTTAAGTTTACTTTGTAAAATTCAAAGACAACAAGAAAATAGAGCAGCATTGCTTTACATAAATTGTTGTAATGGCTGTGCAATACATAAAATGCAATTCAGTTCCTTATTATCTTACTTACTTAAGTTTTTTTATTATATAGAACATATCATTGCGAAAATATTGAACATAAAATAATAATGCGAACTAAATAATTAATAGCAACAATAATAATACTTTGAAATAAAATATGTGACATTGGAAAAGAATGTGTCATGAGATGTGAGTAAAATTTTTGCTGAATCACCGGGATGAAACAAAGCTTTTATGCACTTAAAAAAAAATTTAACTATATGATTTTCAATAATTAATTCACTTTCTATGTGGAAAATGTAAGTTTTGAGCTATTTTTTAAATGGTGCATCATGTAAGGAGGTAGTGTCATTTATTTGGTTAGAAAATCAGTCTTATGCCACTAGTTTTATTACACTGATGAACAGAAGGAGCTTTTGCTGTAGAAATGTATTCGAGTGATGATTTAAAATCCTGTTTTCATGATAGCTTTCTGAAAAACAATGCTTTTAAATTTAAACACCCAGGCATAGCTCTATCCACAGAACAAGCTGCAGAGAATGAACATAAAACAACACGATCTACATTTAACAACCGTATGAACAAATGAACATGTACTATATTAGATTTTATAAATAAGACTGTACAATGGGGAAAAAAAGCAACAGCGTCCAAAATTTTGATCAATGTGAATGGCTCTGCTGTTGCATTTTTCTTTTTTCTTTTTACATTCATTCCTTTCTTACAGCTTAAAGCTGCGCTTGGGACATTTTTACAAATTGGGACGCTTCAGAAGAATGCTTGGGCTGGTGTGAAATAAACTCATAAATATAGTCATATGTTATATAAACAGTGATGAGGATTATAATAATAATAATGTTTTCAAAAAATAAGTAAATAAATAAACAAGCAAAACAACTTTGTAATAAAATCTTTGAAACAATTGACTAGCGTTTCGATTTTATCACTGGTTCATGTGCTCTTTGGTTAGTCTAGTTTAGAAAAAAGTACATTTTTATTTCATTCCTTTTTTATCATTATTATTATTTTTAACAAAATATTTGATGAAATAAATAAAGAAAACAAGAGCTGTTTGCGAGAATAACACATAAATAAGTAACATAGATCTTCAGAGTGAACGTGAGTCTAATTAAAAGCATCTGTAATGTTTAACATGAAATAAATTTAGTGAAATTAACTGTTATCTACAGTTGGGGCAACATTAACCTGGTAGCATTGTCAAGGCTACGCGAATCCTAAATACAGCATTACGACTCCACCAGGTTAGGTTTATCCCAACTACAAATTAAGGTAATATATAAATGTTTACAAAGACTAAATACATATGTAAGTCATTATGCACTTCAAGAAGTTTTTTTATGAAGTTTTTAACCTGTAATTCCACTAATGTTCAAAGGGTTAACTTTTGGTTTTAAATTTAAAAAAAAAAAATGATATTTTATTTTCACATTATATTTCCGTTTAGGACACCTAAATTGTACTAACCTGGAAATGAAAAAAAAAAAGTTTTTTTTTTTTTTACTTTTCCGGAATCGTTTGTAAATTTTATACATTTAATTATATTTGTTTCCACAAGTTTATTTAGAATAAAACTAGGAACTGAATCATAGCTATTCGTTGCTCTGATCAATCTAACAAATATACGGTTTTGCTCTAGCTCAGATCATGGTTTCTTGATCTGGGGTAAGGCTATAACTAAATCTGGCGTAAGGAGATGCTTTTGTCCATAAAAATACGACCAGTATGCGAAATATCCTTTTGTTGAACCAAATGTATTTTAAATGATTATCAAGTGATATGAAATTTATAATGCTGTGCAAATAAAATAGCGTAACAAAGCAAAGTATTTGCTCTCTCTTGTTTTGGATTTTGAAAGGTTGTAATACTAAAAGAAATTCAGAAACGATTGTCCAGATATTTTAGGAAAAAATATTTTTATTCAAGTCACTGGAACAAAATTAAGGATGAATTGAATAATTATTTTAAGCAATTTTCAATTTAAATTTCCTTTAAGTTTGAGGGAAGAAACGAATTTTGATTTCAATATGCATATTTCTATATTTGTAGAAATGTATTTTAAGTAATTTCATTTCTAAGTAGCATGTAAGTAAAAGAGATGGAATCAAAAAATCGTGTTAATTGCGCAGTGATTTTTTTCCTTTTCAGATATGATTTCACAAATAAGTTTAATGATTAAATTTGGTTTTAAAAAACTCTTCGTGATTGCACATTGACAAATAAGTGAAACCTAATTTTAACGAAATGAAACAGCAACTTCAGCCTAACAAGCTATTCTGAATTTTTGGAACAAAACTGAAGAGACTAGAGTATTTGATTATATTTTGCATCTTTTCAAATAAATACATAGAATAGAAAAAACATAGCCCATTGTAAATAGCATGGAAACGCGACAAAACAAAAAAAAAATAAAGTAGTTTGCAGGAACTTTAACAAATATTTCGCAAATAAATAAAAAATAAATAATTATACTCAATATCACAGAATAAAACCGCGCGTCTTTGACTTCATAAGTCGATGAGTAGTGTCCAAAGTTTTGATAAAATCTTGGATTTACAAGTCCAGGTCCATGTTATGCTCAACTTCCTAAGCTATCCGACCGCTCCTCTAAAGCGATTTTGCATCTAGACACTACACCTACATTGAGTATGGTTCATGAATGCGTAAAATACTTTAATGTACACTCCCGGTAAAGTCTGATTGGTCAATGGTGAACTTTGGAAGGTGCACGCTGCCGAGGTAGAGGAAACTGGTTCAGAATGCTCCATGTGACCACACATCTTTTGAATCCCTAAAAATTCCTCATTAAATTTGGATAAGATTTACATAGTTTCAAATTTATTTTGAAATGATTAATTAATTGCACTACACGAGTGATGAAATATAACAACAAGCAAATATTTAGTTCCTTTTTTTTTAAATGCTCTTAATTTGTATTGTTTCTTTTATTAACTTCCTTCATTGAAAGTTCAAGATTCATTAACATTCAATTATTGCTTAAATTAACACTGATGTTGCAACACGTCACATTTTAACTAGATTAGAAATTGCAGCTCTTACTCTAGAAATAATTGAAAATTGTTATATTTATCGGAAATTGTCAACAGATTTCTAGAGATGAGAGATACCTGAAAAATTAATTAAGTTCGAGAAATATTTTTTCCAAATTAATTTGGAAGTTAATTATTGACCAAAGATAAACATATTAATTTAATAACTATTTATTCTATTTCTTGATCGTATTCACTTTACGTTTTTTTTTTTTGCTGTTTTTTTACGTTTAGAATTATACTGAAACTTTTCTGAAGGGTAGTAGAAGTTATTAATTGCTCTTATTTGTGAATTCTTATGCTTTATGATTGTCAATATGATTGTAATTTTATTTGCTGTGTTAATTTATTTCTTAAGATTATCAAGATGATCAAGAAAGAAACGATACTTAATATATTTGATTAATATAATGTGTAAATGATGCAAATCTGTCAAAATCTAATTAAATTTTATGAAAAAAATAAATCATATTTTTATGGATCGTTTGATTGTGTTTTTCAAAATTTTTGATTTAACTGCCTCAAAATAGCGTGAAGTAAATTTAAAATCATATTTATTTTAATATAAAAGCTTTAAATATTTCAATTTTGTAACTAGCAATACATTTTAGGTATTGAAGTTGGAGCTCGTAGCAGAAGCAAGTTTGAGGCTCTCAGCTTTTATCTGTGGCTACATATTGACTCTGCTTAGAATCCTCTACCTACCACAGGCATCTCAAATCGTCGTCGGCACCTTGTAGTTCTTTACAGGACAATACAACGTACGTCCCAATCCCCGTCGAATAGACGAAATCTTATAAGAGGTAGAATCCGTTTATACATTGATCATATTTTTACAAGAATTTGTGCATTTTGCAGTTAAGATTTCGTTCACTCTATAGTAAGGCAGTCAGATGTAAGAAATGGTCGACTGCGGGAAATGCATAAAGATCCTGAAGATTTCATTCTATTATTCCGTTCTGTCTATTCGAAAGGGAGAGCGGCGAATAACAGTGTGCGAAGGCCAATCCGGTGGTTGCGGGGGGAGCGGGCTATGTGGCCACGGATGTCGGGCTGAGGTGTAGGAGGTGTCCGTTGAGGGGGTGGTGGAACTTGTTGGCCTTGTTGTCCTGGTCGCCCATGAGCCCTCCGTTGCTGTCCTGCCACTTGTCCTGCGACCTCCGCCTGGCGTTCATGAAGAAGTTGCCGACCGTGGACAGCTCGAGGCCGAGCTGCTGCGAGATGGTGATCTGCATTTCCTTGGAGGGCCGCTTGGTCTCCTTAAAAATGGCCTGTAAGGTGCGGCGCTGCAGGTCGGTAAAGACCAAGCGCGGCTTCTTGGGGGTGTTGGGGTTCTTTGGCTGAGACTGCTGTTGCTCTTCTTTCCGTTTGCAAGCTGCTCGGAAAGAGAGAGAGAAAAAAACTATATTAGTCATTCATCATGAAGTTAATGAAAAATTTACAAAACTTCAAAGTTGCTTCAGCAATCAACTTAAGTTAAAAACTACAGGTTGCACAAGGAACCTTTAAAGGTGAAGCATTGTAGCACCAGAGGCATCCCCTGCCACTTGACTCCTTATGGCACACTTGAAGGTAACATTTGACACCATGAGGGACCCTATGGGTGCCTTCTGGCAAGCCTTCGGTGCCCCATGGCACCCAAGGGGCACAAATGGCGCTTTCAAGGGTGCCATAGGGTTTCAAATGGCACCTGTAAGGGATGCCGCTGGTGCTACAGCGTTTCATCCTTAAAAGTGCCTTGAGCAACCTGTAGTTTTAACAATGTACAGTTGATTCCTTATTTAAAGACTTTCAAGGAACCACACAAAATCGTTCTTAACTAGAAGGCGTCCTTGAACAGAACTTTCAAAAACTACACTCAGTGGATGAGGATCATGGAAAGCCGTCATGAAATAAAGCCTCGTGAAACAGAGAACCCAACTGTATAAACAGAAAAAATACATGATTGCACCACACTTCATAGTTGGATTTCTTTTTCTACGATTTCGAGGAACTATTAAAGATATTTTTTAAATATTTATTACTCAGGAAAACATCGTTCTGTAACCTCCAAGCCCGCTTTTTTAATTTTTATAACAAACGTTTCCCTCAATACTTCTTTCTTAATGCAACGTATAAAATATGCTTGAACTTCTATTTTAATTAAGCATAAGTGCATTTTCAACATTTTGTCACTGTGTTGCACCATAATGTGAGTCTCATTCAATACCCTAAATTGTGCGTCACAGAGTTTGTCGTAAAACAATTACGCTTCAGCAAACTACAGATATGGTCACGCCTATGTTACGACTTAGTTTAGGAAATACGTAGAAATAGCTATATTGAGATATTGTGATTGTCATAATGTGTCACAATTTCCCAATTCCCTTTTCCTTCAAAGCTTGACATCATTCATAAACAGCTCCTACAAGAGAAATTTGCTTCGAAAACAGCAACTTTTTCCCTGAAGTGCAAGTTATCTTACTGAAATAACACCCACCAGGTAAGTAACAAAATTTTCTTCCGTCGATGAACAATCATCGCAAATAAACAAACCAAACCTCAGATTGCAGCCCAAAGAAATGAAACAGAAGTATTTGCAAATAATTTCCATTCCCGTTTCGGATGTAAAAACCGCAAGATATATTAGAATTTCATACCGGGGCGATGCTCAGAAGAACCAAAAGAGTTCCTTATTAAACAATGAAGGTTCCAACGGATAGAGAGAGCCCCTTCGCGTTTATGATTGATGGCGTAGCAGTCAGCTGGCGTAAACGCCACCGCCAATTAATTGAGCGCCAGCTGGCGTGAGATTTTTTTCCCTTCTCCTCCATCCCCTTTTCCTTTCCTGCGTGCTCGGTTTCTCCCTTTTTAGAAATTCATAGCCTTCGGAAAGCTTGGAAAAGTGGCTTGCCAGAAGCAAGTGATGAAAAGCGTATGCCACAGTTTCTTCCGCAGATATAGTCATGGTTTCGGAAGATGAGTTGAACCGTCCATATTGTGGTTTTACGAGTACGTTCATAAAACTCATACAAGGCATTAAAAATTTTTTTCACGGGAATCTCATTTATAATCGGTACATAATTTGTTTATTAAAAGCTGTTAAATACAAATAATTAACGGATAAAAACGTATCTGCTTTAGTTTTCAGAAGCTGCTCACTCAGTTTTTTTATTGAAGAAAGTAAAAAATCACCAAAGCCAAATAAAAAATGAATTATATTTAACTATCTCAAAAAAGAAGCATTTTACGGCACTATATTTTTAAACGACGCTTGTCTCAATTAATAGAAAAACACAGTACGGGCAGAGAAATAATCTAAAAATTTATAACATGAAAAAACACAAAAGTAGTAAGAATACAGTTGAAAAAAAAGTGAACCAACAGATATGACATTATCTGGAATTATTTATCATCAACTTATGTTTCAGAAAAAACTCATAATCTGCAAGAAATTAAATGATGTATACCACGAAAAGTTGGCTAATGAAAAATAATCTCCGTCGAAGAAAAGGAGGCAGTTCACTTTCTCCTATTGAAAATTGTTTTGATAATCCGCTGCGAACAGCTGACTGTATCTGCAGCTACTGAAAATTTTCTATTACTTAAGCAATCGTTCTATCGCTTACAATGATATCAATCTGATTGGCCATTGTTGACTTAGTTCACGACTTTGATTGTATTGACACGGGGCAAGACCCGATTCAGTTTGAAATCCTCAGAATAAATTGAGTCGTTGGTCAAATCAGCGGATTTTAGGAAATTATTCCCACCCTTGAAGGTATATATTAATATTCCTTTATTTTTCATGAAAGTTGGTGTTACAGAAAAGTTAAGCAGGGATTGTACTACAATGCTGTTTTCTAAAAACTATACAATGTTCAGTGGGCCGTAAATTAATATTCACTACTCATTAAAACCTTCTCCTTGTTAAATGCAACTTCTACGACCTGAAACTGTATTTAAATCTGATGATTATTTTATCAGAAATCGTCTGAGAAAAATCTCTTTCATTAATATTAGATCAATTTAAAGTCAGGTTCCTATCTGATCTCCATTGCAATTGTTGTCTTTGTGGATTAGGTGATATCCATAAAGTGATCACAAGTTATTAGAAGACTTAAAAAAAATTAGTTTAGATCTGAATTTCAAAAAGAATGTTGTTACCTCAGATGATGCATAAAAAAGTATCATACACCAAATACATGGTAAAAAATATATATAACATGAATTAACCGCATGAAAAATCGCTTCGAAATTACTGTTTCTTTCAAGAGCTAGTCAATTGTAATAGTTAGTAATAAACCAGCTTTATATCAGCAAATAAGAACATATTATTTCGTAAAATTGTATTTAATATTCATTAAATTACAGTGAAGCTTAAAATTAATTTTCTTCAAATAAGAAAACGTGAGATAAAAAGTCCTAAACGCCATGTCCGTCTCAGGTAACAATTGTTCCGATCAGCTTATCTTCCGGAAAAAGCCCATTTCCTCGAAAGCTCGGAAAGACCAGCACAAAATAATTGGATCCGCGGTTTTAAGATTATTAAGGTAACCTTTTCTTTCATTGTTTCCACGCCTGAGTTTATAATTACGATTCCTTGGGAAGGCGCCGGGGCGAAGGGGTGGAGACGAAGAAAAGAAGAGAAGAAAAAGAAACAGTAAGGAGCATATTGGAAGGAACGGGGGACGGAAAACGGAGATTCAATTGGAAGCGAGCTCCCCGGCTAATCAGCAGTAATGAAAGCCATTAATTTAGGGGCTTAATCGCTCATGCTCGCCGAGGAAAACTCTTCCATAATGGCGGGGCTTTTGACACCTGCTTGGCCCGTCATCGCTCAAAGTCGTGGGCTCAGTGGAATTTTTTTTCGCACAGTTCCTTTTATTCTCCTTCTGTGAAGGATGGATGGGAACTTAAGGTTCTCCTTCCTGATGCTATAAGTATTTTAAAGGAACAAGGAGAGATTTCGGAAGCGAAACACGGAAGATAGTTGCGAAGTTCTGAATGCGCGAGCAGTGTTGCGTTGCTGACTGGGCAGCTTCGACTTCTTTAACGAGGATACTGTTACAAAATATCTATTTAGGACTTTGTAATGTTACTTTCTGGAAGGAAATGTGAAATGCATGCAGAAAAGGCCAAGGCTTATGAGTCTGGAGACTTGTTTCAGCCTTAATTAAGGACTAACCGTCAGAGGAAACTAACTGTTCAAGACCGCCACTAATCATAAATCACACAACTTTCAATTGGTGTGTTTCCTTCAGTCAAAAGTGCAACTTTTAGTCACTGATATTGATAGAATAAACAAAAAATAAATAAATAACATGAGGCCAGAAATTATTTTGATTTTCCCAACCGTTTATTTTTAATTAATTTTTTTTTTAATGTCCAACTTCTAAAACGAAGTGAGGTCTCGTATGACGTTGTAAGAGGAGAAACTTTGGTGCAAAGTCAAACCGACGTAGCAATCATATTATATTTCTGGTAAACCCAGCTCGGCAACAAAGAAAAATTCGAGCACGACATGACAGCTAGTCTATAAAAATGCTTTTCTTGGAGCCGTGTGTTCACTTGTGACTTCAGTCAACGAAATGGAAACAGCGACTTGGAGTCTTTATGATTACGTTTTAGGAAAGAAAAATTGACAAGAGAAAAGCAATTTTCCCCCTGTTTTCGACAGTGCTCTTTTAGAAAAAAAAGGAAAAATGGGTCACTCCCCTATTGCTTCTAATTTTTGCACAATAATTAAAAAGATGTTTTGCAATTATTCGTCTTTTGGCACGATGAAAGAAAAAATTCCACTTGAGAAGAAAGTAAAAGTAAAGAAATCAAATGTAAATGAGAAAATGATGGTGGAAATAGGTAACAACTTCGAGATTTTCATCAAGTTTGGAACCAAAAATCAAATACCAAATTTAGTGCCAGTTTGGTGATGCGGAAGACTTTTGGCGTAATTTCCATAAATTATTTTAAATTGTGGCAAGATTTAAAAATTAAAATCTTTGTGACAGTTTTCTGCATTTGCTTTCAGTAGTTTAAGAAGTTTAAGTGTTTAAAGTGTTAATTTTCCTTCTTCATTTTAAAGCATTTTTATGTTTTGTATTTTTACTCCTGCTACACGTTCCATTAAGTAATTGCTATTGTGATTTCAGATTTCGGACACAAGAAAAAAAATATATATATTGAATATTGAAGTATGGAAGTACAATTCTCAAAAATTCACTATATATTTTTTTTCAAATGCATCTGCCTTCATATTTATTACACTACACTTTTAACCCTTCGGATCCGGACTGTTTTTTAGAAATTTTTCTTTCGATCAAGGTAGTACGACAGTTGAACCACAGATTTCTTTTCCATTGAAAAGAGAAGGTATAAACTGTCGTATCAGACGTGTGAAACCTTGAAAAAATCCCCGGCTCCAAAGGGTTCGAGTCAAAATCTCAACATCGTCCTCTAAAAATAGTCACGGTACAGCATGTGTACCGGCTTCTAAAGGTTAATTTAAGCAATATAAGTGCTCATATTGTTACTACCAATATTGTGAAGTGAGATGTTGATGCATTTTAGTTCTATTTTAATAAAGCAATAGCGACATTTAATGTTTCCTTCGCTAATTATTTTCGAATTCTTACAGAAATCTTAATTTTTTTATGGCATTTCTCTACGTCATTTTCAGTTTGTCATTGAACTTTTTTATGGATTGGAACCCCGATTAAAAAGTAACTTCATGGTGTCATAAATTGGACCATTTTTTCTCTGCATGTTTAAATTTTTTTCTCACCAAGTAAAAAAAAAATGAACTTTTGAAATAAAATTTCTAGAACGCGTACTTGAATGCATGCACCGCACCCCCCCCCCTTTTCTTTTCTTTTTTTTTAAATATATTTATTTATTGCTGTGATGCATTGAAGTGCACCTTTTTAACTTGATTTTGATTAAGTTTTTGTTCATATTTAAAAACATGTAAATGAAATACAAACTGCTGAGTAGTGTGGATCGTATAACATTTGTATGCAAAATAAAAAAAAAAAAATAAACGAAGCAGTTCAACTGTAAATATTTTGGATACATTTTTATCAGTCCAAAATTTAAATAATGAGCTTACGAATAAAACATTTGACCTTAAAGGATACACGTTTTTATTCAAAGCAAAGAAAAAAAAAAAGCTTTCGGTATGAAGACGGAAATCTTAACTGCATGCAAATTTTCTCAAATGTTTGAAGATACATAAAAAATCATTTTGAGCACCAGAAAAAGAGGAATAAAAAAAACTTTTCTATGCTTACAAATTAATTTTAGCTCTGAAGCAAAAGACCTATCGAGCGGCAGGCCCCTATAGCCTTCGAAAAGAAACAAACTTTATCAACCCAAACTCCTTTTATGCCTAATATAAATTCCGCACAAAATTCCACCATCTCCATTTAAAAAGGCAGCCAGAGCAAGTTCTCAATTGATTCGAAACACAAGTTTCCGCGCCGAGTTATTTGGTTATTCCAAACCCTTTTAAAAGAGCGAAAAGTCGAAATAAAGTTTTAGTGGCGCGGGACTACAGGAAACCACTCAACCCACATGAGCCTGCACACGCTCGGTGGGACTCTTTGAAGAACGCCGGCTCCTCAGCTGGAAGGGAAAAAAAAAGAGGAGTTTCAAACGGAAATCGAACATCTTGAAATCGGAAGTCGATGTTTAGGACTGCCTAGGACGGCGTTTTGCCGTTTCTCTGCTGCCCGGAACGTTTTGGTCCAAATTTGCATCAGCCACGGGGATGTCCCTTAGTCCCCGTGGCGGGACAAAGGGACAAAGCCGGAGCGATCTGAAGAGAATCACTTCTAGCTCAGCTGATCTTCTTTATTAGAAAAATTATTACTGAATGTACTTTGTTGCACAACCATTCCTCCTCCTTTATTTCATTAGGACCAGCGTAGAGATCTAAAAAGCCATCACTTCCTCAATTTGAAACGGATTCGCAAATAACGTTTGCTGCAAATAATATTTATAATATCTTCTATACCTTCTCGTTTGTCATACTTTGTATTTATCACAAAATATGCTGATTTCAAGCGCATATAAAAGCAAAATTGCTTTCCTTGAACTTGAACAAACAACAAATAGTTTATGATGGTCGTAACTGTGCTCAGGTAAGTCGCAAATATTTGAAAGTATGCATCAGAGGTTTTAAATTATGTAAATGCATGAGAACGTCAAGATTAATAACAAGTACTAAGATTCAATTAAAAACTAAGAGAAAATAAAACAAAAAAACCCCCCTGATTTTAGACTTCATGTTAAAACGAACTTCACTGGTCAGAAAACATTATAAATTTAAATAATAAAAGACAATGAAAAAAAAATCCAAACTAGCAAAATTTGCTAGTCTCAAAAGCAGAATAACTAGGGGAAATTGAAAATATTTTTAATATCCTTATGCTGAAATCAATTATCAGCGTTTCAAGGCAGCGCACTCCAATTTGCCAGCCTAGATGGCACAAGACAACAACAACCAGTGTTTCAATTGAAGGGGCAAGTGGGATAAAGGTGATATGTGACAATTTTTTAAACTAAATTTTCACCATGAATGAAGGTGATAAGTCCATCAGTATCATGTCCTCTTAGTCACAGAAATGGTTGGTAACTAATAATATGACCCCGTTTTACCCGTTAAGAAAAATCCATTAAACAAGATTAACACAACATTTTTTAGAAAGCTTTTTCTAGAAATTTAGAAAATTGTCACATATCACCTTTGTCCATTTGCCCCTTCAATTGTCAGCAAATGGAAAAAACTTATAACACCCTTCCTTGTTGCGGCGGGGGTTAGTAAAAAGATGACTACAAATACAGGTATCAAGTCAATAGCTGAACTACATTTTCCGTGTATTAAAATAAAGAAACTTAAGTGTCATTTTCAATGTACTGGATGTATACAGTATGACGGTTAATGCTGACTTTTATTTAACCTTGTCGATATACTCATAGGTATCTACAGATACCTGGGATATTTTTATAAGAAAATAAAGTATTGAAAACAGATACACAGATCGACAGCTATGCAGATACGTCAAACTTATATCCTACTTCTTTGTTGCATCGGGGGTTAAAAAAATAAGAGCTTGTACATGTTCTGAATAACATAGATTACTTTTTTCCACATCTATGACAAAGGTCCTTTGTACTGACATACACTACAGTATAAAAAATAGATGTTGTTTTTACAGTATAATACAGCTAATTTTAAAGTAACAAACAGTAAAAATTGGTAATTTTACAGTAATAAACTGCAAAATTTCTAATTTTATACTAATAAACTGTAAACATTTCTAATTTTACACTAATAAACTGTAAAATTTCTAATTTTACACTAGTAAACTGAAATTTCTGTTTACAGTAATAAACGGTAAAACTGCTAGTTTTACGATTTATTACTGTGCATTATACATTTTTAAACTGGAATCTCCGCTGCCTGTATTATAATAATGTTTTACAGTATAATTCAGCTAATTTTGTGATAATAAACTGCGAAATTGTGGTAATAAACTGTAAAATTGGTGTTTAAGAGAAATAAACTGTAAAATTGCCAACTTTACAGCTCATTACTGTGCATTTTACAGTTTTAAACTGTAACCTCTGATGCCAGTATTATACTGTAAAAACAGCACTTTATTTTTTGCAGTGTACTCTCGAAGACTTTGCTCACCGGTGTATGGATATCAAAAGATTTTTCATAAAAAAAAAAAAAATAAGTAGTGAAAATCTTTGTACCTACTAACTCGTGACGCTTAACTACTGCTTTTTGGCTACTATTGCTTGAGGATATGCCAATGAGTACATTATAGAATGAAATACTTCGCAATCAAATGCTAGAATTGGGAAGACAAGATTACCCTGGCCAGAATTAGCTATCGTTCCCGATGACGTTTGACCACAAATATCGTCCGATTGATCCTCCTCGAACGAACCTTTTAATTCCCTCACATCCCCCGGGCTCCCATTTCTTTCCCGGAACTGTCTGGGAGAGGATCTCCCTCCAGTGTTTACGTCATGTTTCTGTAACTTGAAGTCTCCGTTGGGAGCCTTCTAACGAGGCATTTTCCAACCCCCTTTTGCTAACACTTCTCCCTTTTTGGGGTGTGGAGTCATTTAGAGGAAGGAATGGTGCTGGAATGGGGAGAGAGAGAGTTCGGGGATGCCGCTTAGCAGTACTGTGAAGATGTTCTGCCTTTCTAAATGCGCAAATTGAACTGCTTGATAGAAAAAAGGTTATGGGGTAAATTAATTTAAGAAAAAATAGGTAATTGAATTCAAAACCGCTATTTCTATAGTAGTAAATAGTCATTACTTATATAATATTTGGTGAGTTTATATGAGCATAAATAAGCATTAACCTTATAGTAAACAAATAAATAAATAAAGTAAATATCTAAGGAAAATAAGAAAGTAAAAAAAGAAATGAATACAAAGTCCCCCGTGATACTTTCGTTTTAATGGAGAAAATCCTTCTATGAGAAATATTTTCATCTAAGATTACGTCTAAAAATTACATTTAAAAAAAAAAATGGTGTACTTGTGTAAAGCAACATTTTTCGAAGCTTTTTACAAGCGCATTTTACATCCGAATATAATTAATGAAAGGAAAAAAAACTAGCTCAAAATCATAACACAACTTTCTCCAAGTGCTCAAGTTAAGTTTACGCCGTAATTTCAAGTACGGTTTAAGCGTATTAAAAAATTACGCTTCACGTACCTCAGTCTCTTCCTGTACTCTATATAACACGTTCTCTACTAATAATGACCACTGAAGGTGGTGCCTGTGATCTATTCATTAACTATTCTTCTTTCTTTCTTGTCTGTCTAGTCTAGACTTGTGCGATGTGGCCAAAACAAAGTATGTATGCGATTTTTCATAAAATTTAGCACAAAATTAAAGTCGATACGTCATGTGGGCTGTGCACATTGAAAGCGGTTGTTTTTCCAAAAAATATCGATTTTGTCTTGGTGTCTTTTCTTATTTGCTAATTTAAAGTTTTAAATAAATACCCGAAACACTCATTTGAGTGAAAGTGAAATATTTCACACTGGGGACATGTTTCAAGTCTTATTTGCTTACGAAAGGAATTTAACAGTTTTTCTTCTTTTCATGGCCTAAACATGATATCGTGTTGCTTAAGTTTCCAATGCGGAGCAATCAGGAGAACTGTTACAACATTTGTGGTTTAGACGAGACTCGCAATCGTATCAATGCTTTTTTGTCTTAGATGCAAGCCCATGACGATTCTAGTCGAGTGTGCTCTGCGCAGATACAGATATGTCCCAAAGCCGCATCCCACACAACTAACACCCCCCCAAATAGCTTTAACGATTGAGTGCAGTGCCAAGGATGCTATTTAAAAATATATAAATATATTTACCACAACCAACCTTTTTTTTCGTCGTGTTGTTATATTATTTCCGTTAATAAATTTTGAAATATTTATAATTTTTTTTCTGTCGGGATTACATGAAATTATTTTTAGACTCTTGCATAAAATGTCGACTGTGATTTTATTATCTCCGGGTGTTTTTAAAACGGACTTGTAAATTCTGTCAATTGTCGTAAAATATCTTATAAGATTGTCGTGGTGTTTGGGCAACGTGATCTTGTGGGGTAGCGTCAAAATTGAATCATTTGTGCAAAAATAATGAAACGTTTAATTTTATAAAGCTAGGAATGTAAAACTTTTCTCCTATTTTACGAGTTTGTGTAGAGGATTTCTTGGGTTGGTTTCACTGAGTAAGCAACAATAATTTTTGTGCTCTTGGGGGTTGATTTTCTCGGTTGTTGTCTTAATAAACCGTACGTTAACATTTCCAACACTAAAATCCAGATCACCCACCCTGTAGAATCGACATAAGCAATATACGAGCCAGCTAAAAACCGTTATAATTACCAGCCTACATGTTGAGTGAGCAATTAGATATGGGGGAGATGACTGTGTCAAGTACTGAAATGTCTTATGAAACATGAATACCTAATACCCATCCATTCCCCCAACCCATCTCACAACTATCATCATGGACTGCTTTCCCTTCCTATAATACAAAAAAGTGACATTTACGGAATAATCCCTATAATAATTAATATTTTTATTCATTACCAGATTATAATGTTATGTACTCAACAAGCCAAACCCATAAACCCCCACTTGTAATTTTCCCAAACAACCCGTGCCCGACAAACACTCTTGATGTTTAGTGCTACGTGCCATACTTAACCAATAGCACCCACGCGACAATATAAATTTCCGAGCGTCACCGTGCTCCCCCCCCTCCGTGCACAATAGTTGTCTACCCCTGTTGTTTTCAAGAACCCCCTTGTATTCCAAGGTTATGCACCTTTTATCACCGAGTTAACCCGCACCGTAATCAGCAGAGAACAAGTGATAAAACAGCAATTATTGTACGGAAAGAAATACACGTTAATAAGTAAAGAATAAAACATACGATAACCCAAATAGACATTGTTCGTTATTTATATTTCCTACGTGTCAGAAAGCCGGGATGCTTGTGACGCTCGTAGCAAAATCTGCACCCCCACGAGAAAAATGATCAAACAGTGAGGGATTTGCACTTCCCCCCGAGGCCCCTATAAAAACCCAAACAAACCAACCCTTTCCCCCCAATGTTAATTCGTGTATGTCACAAGCCCCAGCAGAAATAATTGTACCAATTCCCCCCCCCAACGCAAGCAATTTGCCCCGAATGTGACTCACACCATCCCTCCCCGAACCTGTGGACTGTTGCCCTGAAACCCCCGGTCCATTCGTTTCCGCTCCAGCAAGGCAACTGCCATGCTTAATCATCTACATCTGGTGCATATCCTGGTATTGATTATAACATAAATCCGGACAGAGTCTGCCGCAAGTGTGTGCCGTGTGTTGATTTACGGTAGCCAATAAAACTACACGCGATTCTATATCGACACTGTTTCCATGTTGAGAGGGTTTCGTAAGGTCTGACTGGGCTCTGTTGGGGAGGGGCGTTCAGAGATGGCCAGAAATGAGTCGTAATAGTTTGAAAAGCTTCCCCTGGGTGTCCTGGTCATTTTATCAGAGATGCTCAGGAAGTAAGTTATCAACATAAAAATATAAGTACGCTATCCTAATTTTCCGTGTTAGTATACCAGTTATATATTTGTCCCTTCCGAGTTGGTGAGAAGAAATTCACACTCCATAATTACTGTTGTTGAAAAGAGGGTATCCGTGTTTTATTTTATAATTTTGGAGAATGGTTTCAAAAGTCATCACAGAACATTTTTGATGTCAAATTTTTAGTATATATTTGTTTATACATTTATTATTCAATAAATTCATTTGGACTTGTTTACTTAAATGTCCAGCCAACTGTGTGACTAAACATCTTTACAATTCACTATGATTTAATAGAGAGAACATAACCACGTGTGTGTGTGTTTAGGCTCTAGACAGTATTGCACCAAGGACTGCATGGACCTATGCTCCTTAACTCCCCTCATACTTGCGCAGCCCCCGCCTGACGCACTGAGCAGCTTTGGGGGGTGGTGGGTCTCCCATTTATGAAGAAAACAAAAAACAAAAAAGCCCCTCCGCTACCCACCCCCCCAGCCCCCCTCTATGACACTATATTCTCAACGCTGACCCGGCACGCTGACTAATGTGAGCTGGTCCTCGGTCAACCCCATGGTCAGCCTCACCGTAGCCCAACTCCGATGAACGCGTATAAAAAGCGTAAGACCCGATAACACACCTCGTCAATCCATACAGCACTACATTGTGTATATATTTTCTGTACCCCAGAAAATGCCAAGTTATTATCAAGTAACATAAAATTCTCCTTCCGCCGCCCCCGGCCCCGCGGCCCCTCAGGGTACGTAGGTTGGGGGTGACCACCCCCACTCACCTATACAAGAGTGCCGTTTCCCCAAAGAATTGCACCAACAACAACGTAGCTCGAATAGGCTGAACTGACATAACTAGGGCTATTCCATTTTAGAAACAAAGCGTCATTTATGCGGGTCGCCAACACTTCTTGCCAACATCATTCTCCTACATGTGTTAGATCCAATGTTTTCGTTAGCGTGCAATTATATTAAGATAGGCTCATGGACCATTTCCTCAACAATCATGAGCTAAATTTTGAAATTTTCCCGAACAACCGTATTGATATTGATGGTAGTTTTAGACTTCCAATAACGACTTTCTCTTATGAGGATAGTAGCCCGTTATAGAGAAAAATATATGTAATAAAGTGTATTTATATCATGTGGTGAAAACTACAAAATGATAAAAATCAAAATCTGTCGAGTAAGCCTATATGACCGCTAAGATCAACTATCCTAAGGAGGATCGTGAATGTAATTATGAACCGTGTATTTTCAAGTCATTGGGGGTGGAGTCTCTCTATATTTGAGGGGGGGGGTGTGCGAGGGGGGTTGTGGGGGGGTTGTGAACAACTAATACGAATCATGTTATCGGTTCGAATTTCCCCAGTATAACGAAACTTTATTGCCGGCTCGAGCTGGCTCAACTAATTGGCGTCATGGTGAAACAAAACCACACTGTGCAAAAAAAAGTGAACAGTTTGTTTTTAACCTGTATAAGATATAGTGTTACGTGTGGTGAAACAATTTCAAACAGAAAACGCACAGTACACAAATGTAACACTAGTAAATTTTACAGATTCTCTTACTGCAAGATTAAAGCAATTTAAGCATAGTTTGGACCTTACTGCAAATTATAGCAATGTGTTAGCAGTTTCTTACAAGTAGAAGTATAGCAATATTTAACAGTTTATATGTCGCAAAATATAGTTGCAATTCACTGTCCAAACAAATCTCGAAAAATGGATGGCATCGGTAGCTGTATTAAAAAACGTAACATAGCACATGTGACATAAAATTAAATCCATTAAGCCAATAATGCACCGAATACGGTGTCTCAGTGACCCTGTCTCACTAAAGTGTCCGTAATTAACGACCATACCTCCTAGAAGACGTCAAAAATTTATACAGCATACATACAATTCCAATAGCAGACATGTCCATTGACCCACCAGCCCACCATACCAATTTTTACAATCTAACCGTAGCACAGACTGAACAACTCCTCAATATACATTGGGACCGATATCATACTCAAACACAGCCCCCCAACCCCCACCCAACCCCCCCCCACCCCCCCCCCCCCCCCCGTGTAAACAGAGACTCCTCTCAGGACCACGAAAGCTGTATCCCAGTTCACTTGTAGCTGAGGTGCAGAAAAGATTCCTGCTGCTTCTTACACTGCACCAACAGGCAGACTACGTACGGGGGTCACTTAACAATAAACCCCCCCCTTCTTGTGCTTAGCTAGACAGTAGCTCCGAAGCCGTAAAAAAAGTAGGCTTGTCCCGACCTATCCATTAGCGCTAGCCAACAGTCCTTTCCGGAATGTTCCCCTGATTTACGGGCCAGCCATCGGAATTTTCGGCTCGGCCAGGTCACGACTGTCAGCTCGGTCAGCGATAGTACATATAGAGTTACTGTTGTACGTTCTGGAGGGACAAACACGATGTCAATCAAAATTTAGTTACGGCACGGCGGCGTAGCTGTAGGGGGTGATAAATGGATGAATTATGAGTTGCAAGTTAATAGCGCGGAGGCCATCGTCGGTCCAGTTTGCCACGAGTCGTGCCATGACGGGTCATTAGGTGTGTTATGGAATAATTTCTTGACTGCATTAATTGGCCAATAATTAAATTTGCGAAGGTAAAAAGAGTAAAGCAGAGTCTAAAAGAGGGATTTTTCGTAAACCCAGAATTGAGTCCATAAGAATTTCCAATAGGCAAGGAAAACCAAATATCACGGATTGTTCTATGGTGTTTGGTGAGGTATTCTGTAAAGCCAATCAGAAAAACCCGCCCCAACCCGTCTACACTAAACCTACGTCCATCCCCCATCTACCCACAAGCACACGAAAACCCTACCATTCCCTCACCCGCAATCACTAAAACCCCAGCAACAACCATGATTCCTAAACCCTAAAAACTCACCGCGTCCCCTACCTCCCAGCTAGCGACAGTATCAACACTCATTTCATAAAAAAACCCGATGAATCCACCCTCTGCCAAATGATGCCCATGCACTTATCCCCCATTTCAATAGACCAGAATACCCGTAAACAGCCAAGTGATACAAATACTAAAACCCCTAGTTCCCCGTTGCACTAACATCCTTACATAGCACATCAGTGACCCTACCAAACACTTAAACAAAAAAGCTCGATGCCCTAACCACCCATATCAAGGTCGTCCAATACTAAAAACAAAAGATCAACAACTTACAAAAAAACCCAAAAAAGTGACTCCTGAGGTTCCATGTTTCACTATTCAGCTCATTATCCATACCATAAACAAGTGTTACCCGACTCGACCCAACTCCCCTCAGTTATACTGTAAATCATTGACGTCCCAGGACCAGCTCCATACCCCCCCCGTTACTCAGAGCCAGCGCCTCCATCTAATGAACACCCGCCAGCTGGACCCACAAAAACAGCTCTACAATCCTAAGTCCTTGCCGTTATTAAGACACCCCCCACCACCCCTCCCTCAATCATTGTGGGCCCCGTGACAAGTTTTGAATGTCCCTACCAATAGGTGAATATTTCGATTTTTTTAAAATTTTATATTGATTATGAGAGAACATGGGCATCATCTACGAAAATATTTTTTCGACACAAGTTTTTTTTTTTTTTTTTTAACTTTTAAATTTTAATTGACGGTCGGGAGCGGAAACTGGCTTTTTCGTGCTTTCACAGAACTGTTCCCCAGGGTTGCCGATAATAGGTAAAAGTAGCCAAGTGTTGCCTCTCTTAAATATTTAAATATGGTTTTCTACGCAAAAAGTTTAAAACCATCATCGCTGACACCCGTGGCAAGTTATTGGATTGCCTTTTGACGAATCTAATCTCCATAGTGAATTAATAGACTTAAACTAATTGATAACAGAAGGAGAAAAGATCCGCAATGAAAACCTCGTATTGCTGCAATACAATTTTGTGTGTGAAAAATATAGCTTTCCAACGTCACTGGTTTCGTTTTCTAGGCTGGCTGTTTTTGCGCTAGGGCTTTTTAAAAATCAAGTACTGTGCTTTAAACTTCGGCAATGGTGATTTTTTTTTTGTTTTGAAAGTCTCTTAACAATATAGTTGGAATATTAAATCAGTCGAAACTCCCCTATTACGTGAAAGCTGTCACTAGAAATATGACCTTGTAAAAGACGTTTGTTCACCTCCAGTCGCTTGAATCCATGAACGAAAAAGGTTTGAATGTGGAAAATCGATCTCCAAACAAGCGACGCTGAAATGTCAAACTCAGCGGCCGAATGTCAACACATTATCGGACTCACAGGTGCTGGATACCCACACAGCAAACATTGGACAACGCAAGAGACTCTGGGGGCGTTCGCTGCTGATCCCAAGTTTTTTCCCTCTTCTCTCTTTTTTTTCCTTTTTTAAACACAAAGAAAGGCGATTTTTTTTTTGTTTCTTATGAAAATTATTTATTTAAGAGAGCATTTTATTATACATTTACTTGTTTTCAAAGTTTAGTTGTTTATTTATTTATTTTTAGTTGTTGACATTGGATAAAAATAAAATCTGAAGCTTTTAGTTTTCCCTCAAACAAAAGAGATACAAACTAATTTTTTCGTTGTTCTTTTTTTTTTTTTGATAAAATATATTTATTTTGATATGCTTTTCAATTCTATTTATATTTTCTTCTTTTTGAAAAGTGTTAAAGAATTTTTCACGAAAGAAAATATACTAGCTGCATTGTTTGAAAGCTGCTACTGCTTTGCTTGTTCATTCATTTAGTTTTTACGAATCTATATTATGAAATAAGAGGGGCATATTTTGTTTTTACAAAATGCAAAAATGTTGTTCGACATGATTGCAGTCTTAGTTAATTATAAGAATAGGAGAGGTAAGTATTTCATCAACTTATGTAAGATTATTTTCGATCAATTTTCAAGTTTTTTTTTTTTTTTTTTTTTCAATTTTACACTTGTATTTTAATATTGTTAGTATTACTTATTTTGTTTGTTGCTATCTTGTATTAAAAAAATAAATAAATAAAGCTGAGTTCCTGAGAGACGGAGGGAAATTCTACGTACACACGATTCATCTTGGTTTGACAAATGATGGCAAAACATTTTTATTTAATGGCATGATTCAGTGGTTGCATTGAAACACGATTTGCATGACGTCCTGTTACACTATGCATTTCAATTTTAGCTTGCTTATGATTTAGTTTCTATAAGACTTTTCACAGATTCGTGTTTCTTAGTGCGTTTGATAATACTTGTGCAGTGTGTGAAAACACTCAATGTTTCCCATAAGTTTACTCAAAAATATATTAATTAAAACTATGAGATAAAGCTTTTAATTTTCTTAAAAACTTCTCTAAAATTAAAAAGATGTCAAACATTGCTCAATTATTTTATTAATGAATTATAGTAATGTATAAATTACAAAATGGTCTCTAATGGTAGTGGACCAATGTCATTCAGCACATATTCAAAATTAGACGATTTATTTTATTAAGTATCATGTCAGTTAAGATCAGTTATCCGAATTT
>JAXGGA010009134.1:0-52951 GCA_038373865.1 Uloborus plumipes | reverse complement strand
CAAGCTAAATTAATTTTTTTTATATTTATTTTATATCTCAGAGCCAGACTAAGGTAAGTCAAATAATGGCAATCTTCAGCTTATTACTGCATTATATGTAGAATCCTATTCCGCACTAAGCCATAAAAACATAATTCAAACAAAAAGTTTGCTTAATAAAATTTTAGCATTATTTTTAGAGCACGAATTCCAACCCTTGTATTCACCACAAATACGTTTTTACGCTCTTCTGCAAAGTTAGTTGTAATATGACTCTTTTTATTCTGCCTTTGGAATAAAGAAATATCAACGCTAAGTTATATGCATAAATCTCACAATATAGTCATCAAATCTATTATACAAGCGTGAGTCATAAATCTTGCAATATTTGGCATATGTGCATTTTCGCAATGCACTGCTAACATGTTAATGAAGTGCTGAAGACTACCAATAAATTAGAGAGTATTTAAGATTGTTAATCACTCATTCTGGATCAGTATCGTTTTCAACGTGTTCGAACAAAATAGGCTCGACTATAATTAGTGATTTAAAATCTAAATCTATGCATCTTCTTATTAAAAATTTACACTAAGTTTACGTAACTGCTGCCAGTAGTCAAAGAACATTTAAAGCAACAATGATACATAATTAGAATTGCATAATGTAAAT
Organism: Uloborus plumipes; assembly: GCA_038373865.1. Lineage (NCBI taxonomy): Eukaryota > Metazoa > Arthropoda > Arachnida > Araneae > Uloboridae > Uloborus > Uloborus plumipes. The sequence continues at coordinate 52,303 of JAXGGA010009134.1, read as the reverse complement.
ATATATATATATATATATATATATATATATATATATATATATATAGATATACATATATATAGATATATATATATTGAGTTTTAAGTATACACTTTAATTTAGACTACAAAAGCTAAACAGAGAACATAACGTCATAACTGTTTTGAACGAATTGTAATGTTTACGAGAAAAGAAGTGATCAGTTGTGTTTCGTAAAATTTTCTATTTTAACTACACTTTTATTTTAAATTCATATTGTAGTGCATCTACCACCGAAGTGTGATATACTGCAATACTGTTTAGAATGCTTGTTTTTTTCTTGCACTCTAAAATGGAAATTTCTGGGAACCCACGAAAAAACATGCAAGCAATTCATTGCCACGAAAGTTACTTTCAAAATTAATAACATTTCATGGAACATATTAACCAACACACTGACGATTTCTTAAATGAAAAATTCCAGGAATCATCATGATATGAAAACTTCCCAGAAATATTGACAAAGTGGGAATTTACTAGTGATTTCTGTTATTAGCAATACTAATTTTACAAGGCTTTATCAAAAATTTAGCAAAAGACAAATCTTCTTGGACCGATGACTGAAACGTTGTATGGCAGAATATGACCCTTTTGAGAAAGAATTTAGTCGCTAGTGCTTATAAGCATCACATTCACAGATATACAGTGATCTTTCACTTATGCGCCGGCCCAAGGGACCAACAGAAAAAGACGCATAAGTGAGAGAGTCGTATAAGTGAACAAGACTATTTAAAGGTGTAAAACACAACATAAGTTCTAATGAGAGCATAAATAAGGTTTCTTTTGAAAAAAGTCATATTATTGCGGTTCGGCAATTACTGTAACGTAACTACAATGATAAAGAGAAAACAAAAATTGTAGCGTACCTAATCACAAAGTGTTTCCTTTAAAACGATACATAATAGATATGTGTCCCTCTCCGAACTCTAGTTCATACGGAAAAAAGCCTCCCCTGAGCAATAAAGGTAAAAGGTTAAAGAGGAAAGAAACATGCTTATTTTTTAAAGAAATTAAATTATTTTTTTTAACATTTCACGACAAATTCGGCGCATAAATGAAATCTTTATCTTTAGAGCGACGAATAAACGAATGATATTATCATTATTATGCTATGGAATGTGCTTGGACCATTGAAAATCGTCGTATATGTGAAAAAGGCGCATAAATGAGGCGGTGTATAATATGGTGGAGCGAAAAAAATGAATTTTTGATTTTCGTAAACGGGTACCTTCCATTTACTGTGAATGAGGATAAGTAACAATTCTGTGAAATATTTCACTTTTGCGACGTCATCTTTAGTCTGCGCATTTGGCCTAAAGTTTTGAAATTTTTGATTGTTTTTTAGATTTTTCAAATTTTTTAAAAAAAATATTGCAAAAGATAAAAATAGTGACGGGTGGTTATTAAATAGAAGAAAACGTTTTGAAATATACAAGGAATTTTTTAAAACCATTTTAGATTATGATTTCAGTCTGCGCATTAAGATCAAAGTTCATGAAATTTTCCGAAATTTCCGATATTTTAAATACTAAGCAGAAATTTTATAATTTGATATTTTCTCTCAATATTTACTTAAAGTGCCTTCAAAACATTTTCTTAATCATTTTGTTGTTTCTTTGAACTACTCAACTCTTTGCTTGCTCATTGAAAGTACCCAGGACTCACCACGAGGAAGTGGACGCACTTTGGATGCCACCCGCGCTCTCCACGCTTCCAACCGATGAGAGCACACATTTACATTTCTTAGACAAGTCAGGAACAATAATTTGTTTCTTTGATTAGGAAATTGTTTGCATTGGTTTTGTTAGATGCACTACAAAGACAGGAAAATACAAAGGTGTAATACTGAAACTGGAAGAAAAACTTGGTAGACCTCTTTAATGAGATATTTGCCAATTGCATTTGAATGAACTTAATTTGCGGCATTTTTTGCAAGAGCTAGATGGACCTACCAGTGGATCAAAGTGTTTTTTTTTGGGGGGGGGGGGGAGCTGTTGGACGAAGCTAAACAACATGTTATAATTTCAAATCAGTTCAATATAAATTTATAGAATTCGTCATTGATCAGATCGATTTTGACAATAAAAATGATTTAAGTACTGAGCAGCAGTAACTTCATGAGATGAGCAAGGTAGTTTGGACTAGGAAAATATCAAAAAAATTATGAAACAAGTCCAAGAAAGCTCCCAAGCCAGATGGTTGACTACATCAAACATAATCTTTAATTTTTAAAAGAGCTCATAACTTTCGCGGTAAAAGTGTCCTTGCTCTTTTAGGATGAAGTGCTGACGTTACTAATTTAAATATGAATTTGTGTGAGATTATAAAGAGTCACACTTATCTCTGAGGAAAAAGTGGAAAATTGTATTCACATCCATTTAAATAATGTATAATTTTCACCCTAGAAATATGCTGTTATCGATATCTATATATATAAAAATGGATGCATGCATGATTGTTCCTTATACAAATCCACAGTTTTGTCGAATTTTCAACAAACTTGGCACAGAGGTTCCTTGATGCACCAAAATTCCCATAGGCGAAGTTTTGAAATTTAAACAAAAATCCAAAAAGCTCAAAATTCAAATTTTTTGCCTCAAAATAGCCATTTTCTTTCAATTTTGAATAGATAGAGTAATAGAGATAAGCCTTTAAGCATACAAATTGATAAAATGTAATACATTTAAATATGAGTATTTTCCACGATTACGATTAACAAAAAATTATCAATTTAAGGCTCACCTATTTCATTTTAGCATGAAATAAGTTTTTATATTCCCATGTGGATAGAATTCATTCAAATATTTTTTTAGAGCTATGTTGTATTATAAGCACCTGGGCAACACCGGGTAATAATCTAGTTAGTTTATAAGAGAGAGCATATAAAGAAACTTGTTTTAAATCGTAGGAAACAAACAAGCAAACAAGTGGAAACGCTTCAGATCCCAAAAATAGATAGAAATATATTTTCTTAGATTACATATATAAATCAAAAGTCAGAATACATCGATATGTTGTCATGATGTGGAAATTACAAAGCCACCTTTTACAGGTAATTTAACAACACAATATTTACAAAGATTACTGGAAGCTGAGAATTTTAATACGATTTCTGAATGGGCTCTTTTTAAATTTCCATTCAAGACTCGATGAGTTGAAAGAACACTCAAATAGGTCATAAGCTCTTCAAAATTGGTATGTAATCACAGGAAAAGAAAAAGTTTAGTAAAAACGAGGACATCTGACAGAAATATTTGATCAATTTACGACACAAATAAAAGTTTAACTGTTAAAGACGTATCTAAGAAATGTAAATACGTTCTCGCATTGATTGGAATGAAGGGCTCACGTGTAGGACTGGAAATGCGGTCAGCTCCTCGTGGTGAGTCCTGGGTAGCTTCACATGAGCTAGCCAAGAGTTTCAAAGTTTAAAGTTATAACAAAATGAATAAATTGGTTTGAAGACCCTTCAAGTGAATGTTGACAGGTTAAAAACTAAGTTAAAAAATGTTGAAAATATCAGAAATTTTGGAAATTTGATGAACTTTGAGCGTAATGCACGAACTGAAATCATAATCTAAAATAGTTTTAAAAAATTCTTTGTATATTTCAAACCTTTTTCTTCCATTTAATAACCACCCATCTCTAGTTTTATCATTTGCAATATTTTTTAAACAAATTTGAAAAATCTAAAAAAGTCAAAAATTTCAAAACTTTAGGCCAAATGCGCAGACTAAAGATGACGTCGCAAAAGTGAAATATTTTACAGAATTGTTACTTATCTTCATTCACAGTAAATGAAAGGCACCCGTTTACAAAAATCAAAAATTCATTTTTTTCGCTCCACCCTAGTGTATAAGTGAGAGTTCACTGTACCGAGAAGATAAATGTCCAATCGAAAACGCAGCGAGCAAAGTGTTTTTTTTTCCACTTTATAAATTTCTCAGACTATTTGCGCAAAGTGAGATATTTTTACCTGCCATGTACAAATTTGTACTGCCGTTTCATGATTTGAAATTGTACTTTTAAAGCTGTCTACCCCAATTCTAAATATAACTAAAACCAAGTTCAGCATTCAACAAAATGTTTGCGTCACGTTTTACAAGTGAAATGCTTTTTTCTCAGAATTTTGAGAAGACATATTTTTTTTGTATTATTTCAGTTTTGCATATTCAAAATACTATAAAAATGTAGCTATTGAAATGCCGAAAAAAAAGCAAAAATAATCTAACACAATCAAGACTCACTCGGAAAATCTTTTGATTTTTTGAGAGATTATCATCATTGAGAGAGATGTTGAGTTTCTTGAAATAATGCAGGTTAAAACTTTAGAAAGAGCAATAAAAAAGAAACTTTCAACACCCTTTTAAATTCTGTGACATCTTTTTTTTCTAGGATTTGAAAAACTACTCCCTGGAGCTCCATGAGACTACGATATTTTTATTAAACGCTGAAAATAGAAAGACTTTTTTCTGTGAGACAACTGTATTCTTCTGCGATAGTGAGAAAATAAATTCTCGTCTTTGAGACGATTTAAGCTTACTGCTAAAATAAATGAACGGATCGCTTTTTAGTGCGCCTTTATGTTATCTTTCTATATACTGTAAAAAAAAGGTTGTTTGTATAATATAATACAGCTAATTTTATAGTAATTTTACAGTAATAAACTGCAAACTTGCTAGTTTTACTTTATTACAGTTTTAAACTGCAATCTCTGCCAAGAGTATTATACTGATGTTTTTATGGTATAATACAGCTCATTGTATGGTAGTAAAATGTAAAATTGCTAACTTTACGGTACTAAAGTGTAAAATTGCTAGTTTTACAAAAATAAACTGTAAAATAGTTAGTTTTACCGTTCAAATAAAACATCAAAAGTTGGACTGATATATCTTGATAAAGACCATTCAAACAGCAAAAATTTGATTTTTATCTAATGTTTCCTTTAATGCACCTAAATGCATGGCACACTTAAAAATTCATGTTATTATAATTTAAATATAAAAGAGAAGAAAAGAAAAGAAAATAAATGTAAAAAACGAAAGTAATTTACAACGTGTAGTGAAAAAAGTCGGTGAACTATAGTGAACTATTTGAAAGTCTTAATAAAAAGATAATTTAAAGCTTAACTGCTGCGCAATGTGCAAATGTATTTCTACTGGTTTTAATGTTTACATTATTTTTTTTGCACTGGCGTTTTGCAAAACAATGGTACGATTTCTAGCATATAGAATCCATTTGAAACTGGTAAAAGATTTTTTTTAATTTCTGTAGTTTACTTTCTGACTCTTGTACTGACAATCTATTTGATACATTACACAAAACCTGGTCGTTTGATTTATTTATTTTTCACATTTCTCCTTTTTTAATTCACTCTTTCTTTACGTTTGCGATTTAAAATAAATAAACTTACCACCTGTTTCGATACTTTTAACTTCAAAGTTGGTTTATTAATATTAGTTTCAGTACATCAGATAATGGTTCTTACAAAAATAATTGTTTTAAAACATACATTCAGATTAATTTTCAGTTACGGAAACCGGATTTCTTCCAGTTAAATATTTCTATAGCTCCACTTAGATTTTATCAAAGTGTAAAACGTTAAAAGTTAAATTCAATCTTTTTGTCTGTAGATACATAGGTTTTTAAAAATATTTCTTGAAACTCTCACTAAGAGACATTATTCTGTGAAACCTTATCCATTAAAACCACACAACTCCTATTTTAAACTAATGCAAACTTTTCTTTCAAAAGAAGTTATTTTCTTTTTGTAAACTTATATATAACGTTTATCTTTAAAACCTAAGGTGACAATGTGCTAGTTTATTTTTTTTATTATTTTTTTCCAAGGAAAGTTTTAAGCATTTCCGCTGTATTGTTATGGGTGTTCGCTAACGCATGTAAATTGTTTCTTTTGTATCCACACACAATATTTTACTATACATACTAAATATATTATAATTTGAATAAAATAATTTGGCAGCGTATCTATAAAAATTTCTGCTCTTTTGGTATGATGAGGAGAAAAATGACAATAAACTGTTTTTTTAAATGGATTAGAAGCCAAGCAGTTTCTAAATACTTGAAAAAATTGGAAAGCAGGGGAGACTGAGGACGGTTGTGACGCGGGGCGGTTGTCACAGTCGTCATATTAGCTAAACCATAATTAATACCTGGTTGAAGCAAAGAGATAGAGAATCAGCATGTTTGTCTGAATGTGTGTCAAAGCATTGCGGTAGCCATCGAGCGACATTAACGCTAGCAGAGGGGTTGGTTACTTTTTAACAGTCAAAAGTAAGTTTTTTTGTTCGATGTCTTTTCGTAATTCCTGTTGAATGGATACAAGTAGAGAAATGAAAATTGTTAAATATAAGTTGTTAAATATAAATAAAGCATAAAATGCCCTCGTGAATGAAACACTTTTGTTACAAAAAAAATCGTCTGCCAAAAAAAAAAATAATAGTAATAAATAAAATAACACAAATGAATAAATAAACAAAAAATCGTCTGCACAGTCAGTCATTTTTTTCTGAGTCTGCATTTCCGCCATGTTTGTGGAGTCGGAGTCGGAATCAGAGTCCTCACAGAAGATTATTCAGAAAAGTACTTTACAAACATTATTTATCAAAACCATTTTTTCACAAAGTTAGTTTGAAGGAAATCCGACTTTAAGTTCCAGGATCAACATTCAACTTAAATTCCCCGTAGGCGCTAATGTTAAATTTTTTTCTGAACGGTTCAATATTGAACGAAAAATGGTTCAAACCAAAAAGCGAAATAAGGGAATGAACCTCTCCGAGATCTTTCAAACAAAAAAAGTTTATTCCATTCGGATGGTTCACTCAGAAATTATTAGGTGGGGAAAGGTTGCTTGAACGGTTCAATGTTGAAAGAAAAAATGTTCAAATTGAAAATTTAAATACTGTAATGAAGTATCCTTGCTGAGATCCTTCGAACAAAAAAAAAGTTTGTTTAAATCGGACTGTTCACTCAAAAATTATTAGGGGTGACAGCTTGCTTGAGCGGTTCAATGTTGAACGAAAAATTGTTCAAATCGGAAATGTAAATACGGGAATGAAGTATCCTTGATAAGATCTTTTGAACAAAAAAAAGTTTGTTGAAATCGGACTGTTCACTCAAAAGTTAGCATCGCGGGACAGGTTGTTTGAACGGTTCAAAGTTGAACCAAAAATTGTTCAAATCGAAAAATCAAATATGGGAATGAGTTGTACTCGCCGAAATCTTTCCAACAAAAAAAAGTTTGTTCAAATCGGAATGTTCATTCAAAAGTTATTAGGGGGGGGGGGAGGTTGCTTGAACGGTTCAACGTTGAACCAAAATTGTTCAAATCGAAAATGTAGATACAGGAATGAAGTATCCTTGAAAAGATCTTTCGAACAAAAAAAAGTTTGTTCAAATCGGACTGTTAACTAAAAAGTTAGCATCGCGGGACAGGTTGTTTGAACGGCTCAAAGTTGAACCAAAAATTGTTCAAATCGAAAAATCAAATATGGGAATGAGCTGTACTCGCCGAGATCTTTCCAACAAAAAAAAGTTTGTCCAAATCGGAATATTCATTCAAAAGTTATTAGGGGGAGACAGACAGACAGACCGACCGACAGACCGACAGACCGACCGACAGAGCGACACACAAATTCCCCATCTCAATACCCTACTTTCAAATTTTTAATTTTTCCATATTCATTTTACCTTTTTATTTTTTTAACTTGGCGATATTTTTTGGACTTGGCGATATTTTTTTTAACTTGGCGATATTTTTTTGGACTTGGCGATATTTTTTAGATGCATTAAGCCAATTTTAATACTTTTTTCGTCTTTCTTTTATTTTTAACGGGAAAGTAGGCTAAAAAAATGAAACGCATTTAGTTTCAGAACTCAGAACAATTGTATTAAGGTTTTAAACAAGAATAGGCATTACTAAAAGTATGTTATGAAATCACTGGTATTTACATTAAATCACAAATAAACTCATCGTCCTGCTCTTCGGCTCCTGTACAGGCTTCGTAAGCCCATTTGAGACACCCAGAAAATCTAATCCAACCTTCGTTGTCCTTAGATTTCGAGCAACAATCACCACAGAAAAAACAATCGACGTTTCGAATCGAACAATCGAAACTTTGCCCTCTAGCGCGCTATTTTCGAAAGAACAATATTTCACGTACAACCCGTTGTTGTATCTACTGTTGAGACATATGAATTCAAAGCTAGAAACATAGTGTTTTGCACCATTGATGTAAAATTTACTTCACCTAATCCTACAATAAACTAAAGCGAAAGATGTGATTAACTTACCTAGCATCAGAGGGTCGAAAAAGTGAAAAATTTGCTATATCTCCGTGAGTTTGGGTCTGAGCTGCACCAAACTATAACACAACAGCAATGGCTGCCGGGCGAGTAGTTGAGTCTATTGCAGCAAGGCTGCAGCACTATATAGGGAGGAAAACTTCAAGTGGCCACTTTGCCCGCAGTGGCCACTATGCCCACCCTTCCCCTATGTAACATTTTAGTAGGAAATACTTTTCTGTAAATGCATCCATTAACGAGATATCTACTTATATTTAAATGTGTATGACAGAAAATTATAAAGCAGAATACAAAACAATTGTGTCTGTGACATTCATTAAAAGCCGTTAGGCATATTTTTTGCTTTTACATATACATTAGTGTTGAACAAACATAATAGAGTCGATTAAGATCGATTTTGGTCAAATAAGAAAAATATATAGGTTGAAAAAAAAATGGAAACACTTAATGGCAGCGTCTGTTTGAAGTTTGTTGAGGGAGAGACATTATAATTTCATCCTCAGTTATAATTTTAACATCACTTATATCAAACCAACAAAAAGTGTAGCTATTTTTATTCTTTATATCAAATGTAGCAGCATTTTTTTTTCATATGTATTATATTGTAAAGTTAGAACTTCGTAATACTTTATATTTTTCTTTTATGTAAGTTTCCCAAATACATAGTTACAAGCTTTTGCAGTTTTTGTAGCTAAAGAATCAATTTTTGTCTAGGCCTGCATCATTATCTTTCATTTCATCTTAGAAATTGCTTCATCACAATTGCTTTTCATTTTGAAATCATCATTATTATGCGGGGGCCCACTTACACCTTAGTGAGGGGCCCACTTACCCTAACTGAGAAAAACCACGGGGTAAGTGGGACCCCACTTATTAAAAATAATTTGCATAAAAATTCTTATTGCAATGTGTACTTTAGGTTAAACTCTACAAAAAAACTTGATGAATATAGAAAAAATAATAAAAAATAACATTGAAACACTTTGAAAAATGTTGCTCGAACTCGCAAAAAGATTTTTTTTTGAAAATTTTTTTGACAGAAATTATATGATCCAAAAAAAAAAGTTCCATTTTACCCAAATATATGCAAAACCAATCATTATGATGAAATATAACATTATCAGTACAAAAAAGTACAAAAACCATGTGCGCATTTCAGTTTTAAGTGGGCTGGCCCAGTTACCCCAGTGACCCACTTACCCGAACCAACCCTATATTATTTCTTTAATGCTTTTGGTGTAAAGCAGTACGTCACCCACCGCCTTTAAGCCAGCGCTAAGGCAGAAACATGCAGTACACCGCCAACTCAGTCACTTTTTATCCAAGGACTGCAGTCCTTGGATGAAAAAACCGAGTTGGTGGTATATTGCATTTTTTTTTTTGGTGACAACGCAATAACTAATTCAATGACTCATCAAATTTTTTTCCGCCGTTTTCGGTAAGGAATTTCCGATTTTACTTCACAATTGAGAACTTCTTTAGGATGCTCTGTAGCATTTGATAGGGGCCAACATCACCCTTGCTGGAGGTTCCTGGTTTTTGCAGTGAAAATTTCCCAGTATTTCTATTTGTAGTAAAAAGGAGTAAAAAAAAAATCATGTCTATATCAATTATATTATGAACTGCAGTGTGAACTAAATTCACAAAAACCCAATTTATTTATTTATTATTTTTTATTTACATTTGTTTTTTTTATTAAAAAAATACCATGGCGTTAGTTTGTTTTTCTTGATCCGTTAGTGCACAACAGTGTAACAACGATCCATCACCATCCAAATTGCGGAAGGACTAAAAACATATGTGCTCACTCTGAATTCGTAGGAAAAGTCACTTTAAAAACATTACAATTTTGATTCCTTGGTTTTATTGCAATAAAATAACATTTTTTATGAATAACTAAAGTCATTGACTTTTGCATTGACTTTTGAGTCATTGAGTTTGCAAAAAAAAAAAATCAATAGCGGCTACAGGTCAAAGCTATTTTGATGTGGCAGCAGATAAAATTTAATGCTTAGAAATGACAAGTTTAAGTTATGTCTGAAGCAAAGAAAAAGCCGTCGTTTTCTCAAGCTTCCGATATATATTACGCGTGCAGTCTCAATTTATACTCAAGCTCATATTGCAAACATATATTTAATAAATTTAAAAAACAAAAGACACGAAAAAAAGGAAACTTTTCAAAGCATCTCTTCTGTTGAACGAGTTTTTTCCATCCTGCTTTAGATATTTCTCTCTAAAAATGTTTCAGAATTGAATTTTCTTTAAGACTCCGAAATCCTCCGAACTTCAGAGGAGAAAAATAGTCAAGACTTCTGAAGAAGGTAGTGAATTTTAAAGCTCAAGAATAACAACGAGATTAGGATGTCTCTATATCAGCTCAAGTAGAGGGTTAAAGTTCTTGATACGTTCACCTACTAAAGTCGATTTACGAAGAAAACTGTACCCTGCGGCGTTATAAATATTGAATTTAAATCTATCAAGTCACATAAAAGGAGCGGGAAATCCATTTTCTTCAAGCACAGCCTTCAGTTAGTTTAATCCTATTTGAAAGTTAGTTGACATGAGCTGAAAACTTCTTAACTATTTTAGTTTATGAAGAATTGCTTAAGATTTGAAACTTTTTTTAAATATTGTTTGAAAATCTGTAATTTATTCGATGCAGTCAGCTTGTGAAAACTCTCTAAGTCCGATAACATGACTATTACTATAACTGAAATTTTATATGAGTACCCACCCTCTTTTCTTGAATTTCAGATTAATTAACCGACATATTTTGGAGTTTACTTTCTTTTGACTAGAATTTATTTAAAAGATGAAATGAAACTCGATAGCTGTAGAATCAAAAAAGTAATATATATATATATATATATATATATATATATATATATATATATATATATATATATATATATATATATATATATATATATATATATATATATATATATATATATATATATATATATTGTTATGATCCCCCCCCCCCCCCAAAAAGGTTCCTTTTTTTATGGTGTATGGATTTTGTTTTTTTACTAGAAGCGTTTTTTGCGGTTGGTGAAAAAAGTTTTTTTCTGAATGGGGAGGGATGAGCTACGAACCATGGTTACACCCTTTTAAGCTATGCCACTGATTATATACATATGGAATTTATTTCACATTCTCTTGCAATTTCTGCACTGTAGCCCCGAAAAGTCAAAAGAACCCATGCCTTTCGATTCATAGTGTAAAAAAAAGACCTGCAATCCTTCTTATTGTATTTTTTGCACTTACGTATATAAAGTACAGTATATTAGGTATTTATATATGAAGTAGGGGTGCGACATCGAAGGCAAAACATCGATGTATCGAAATTAAAACATCGATGGTATTGATTACATCGACCAAAAAACATCGATGTTTTCAAACATCGATGTTTCAAAACATCGATCTTTTTTTATATAAATTGCTTAAATATTTAAATGTACAGTAATACAGTAATAATTTAAATGTACAGTTGCGCATCTTTATATCACTCAATTAGATTATTCTTTTGTCTTCTGAAAGACATCAACAGTATGATATCGATGTCAATTATAAAAAACTTTTTTTGTGAGATAGATACTGCAATTGTTGATTAACTGTGTTATTTTCTTTATTCGTGCTCTTCGTGCATATTTTTATTACACTTCTTTTGCTGAAGTTTAAAACACCGTTATCGAATAAAATTTCAAAAGCAAAACAAAAACAGCGATATTTTTAAATCGTTGACCGCAAATCATCGTTAATAATTTAAAAAAAAATACTCACATTTCAATACGATAGATATAGCATTTGGTGAAGATGAATCTTTTTTATTGCATATTTTTCTTGCTTTTTGCTGAAGGGTAAAACAGACATCGAAAGAAAAAAAAACAGCGATCATTAAAAGACATCGACCTTAAAACATCGGTGGAAAATATCAAAAACGTCTTCTAACGAGAATGATAGTGTAACGGCTGATTAACAATGTAACTTTTGGCAACATATCTTTTTTTTTGCTGAAATATTAAACATTGACAAAAAGAATCACAACAAAATAAACTAAATTTTAAAAAAGCGATAAGAAATGTTTCAGACACATCGAGAGCAAAACATCGATAATAATCATGGAAAATGCTTTCCAATAAGATTAATACTGCAACTTCTGATTAACGATGAAAACTTCTTAATACAAATACAAATACAAATACAAATACAAATGTGGCGACCAGCAACAGGCTCTGGGCCCAACTTGGCTGGTCCTAGTCAAATTAAAGACCCCAATGAAGATCAATGGCCCTCTTAAAGCCATCTACTCCATTGCTCTTTACCGCCTCTTCCGGTAAGCTGTTCCAAGTTCCCACTACCCTGCTAAAATAGTAATTTTTTCGAATTTCAAGATTAGCCTGAGATTTAAACAGCTTAAAACAATGACCCCTTGTCCTGCTTTCCGTGCGAAAATCTAACCCCGTAACATCATTCATTTTAATAAATTTAAACAACTGAATCATGTCCCCTCTGGCTCTCCTTCGCTCAAGACAATACATATTAAGCATTCTAAGTCTGGAATCATAGTCTAAATTAGAAAACCCATTTACTAACCTTGTAGCCCTTCTTTGTACCCTTTCCAGTAAATTAATGTCTTTCTTCAGATAAGGAGACCAAAACTGAACAGCATACTCCAAATGAGGTCTTACCAAACTTCTATATAGAGGCAGAAGAACCTTCTTAGATTTGTTTGAAATAGATCTATTAATAAACCCAAGCATCCTATTGGCTTTGTTACTAGCTATGCTGCACTGTTGACTAGATTTGAAATCCTGATTTATTAAGACTCCTAGATCCATAACATTATCTGCCCTACTAATGACTGAACCCTGTAAATAATAGCTTGTATGCTTATTTCCATGACCGAAATGCAGCACTTGACATTTCCCAACATTAACTGCCATACCCCACTTGTCTGCCCATTTAGTAATATGATCCAAATCCTGTTGCAGCTGATTTATTTGTTCGTCATTTTCTACAACCCTCATAAGTTTGACAGCATTGGCAAAACAATTCATGTTTCCAGAAACATTTTCATGAATGTCATTCATAAAAATAATAAACAAAAGGGGACCTAAAACTGATCCTTGGGGAACCCCACTTAAAACCTCACTCCATTTAGAATAGTTACCCCTAACAACTACTCTTTGTTTCCTTCTTGTCAGCCAATTCCTAACTCAAACTAGAATTTTACCTCCTACCCCTATACCAGCTAATTTACTGAGTAATGCTACATGCGGTACCTTATCGAAAGCTTTTTGAAAATCTATGTAAACAACATCTACGCATTTTTTGCTATCTAAAGCCAAGGTAACCTTGTCGTAGAAATTAGTAGCACACGATTTACCTTTTCTGAAACCATACTGCAAACTACTCAACAGCCCATTATTTTCTAAGAAATTCATAATCTTAATTTTGATTAATGTTTCAAAAATTTTACATACCACTGAAGTCAGACTCACAGGCCTATAATTTCCTGCATTACCTCTAGACCCTTTCTTGAAGAGTGGTGTAATGTTAGCTAGTTTCCAGTCCTCTGGCACTATCCCTGAGTTATACGAAGCATTGAATATATTAACTATAGCGTCAACTAATTCCTCTGCACATTCTACTAGAATTTTTGGTTAAATATTATCTGGTCCCGGAGCTTTTGTGGTTTTAATTTTTTTCAAATGAAGTAAAACGTCCTCCCTGGAAAATACAAAGTCCTCAAGCTGTGTAGTAGCTTGTGTCTTGCTTGTGACACAGCCAGGTGAGGGGTTGTAATATGTCTGCTTATCGCATATTTTTATCAAACTTTTTTTGCTGGATTATAAAACATCGACATCGAAAAAAACATCGAACCCAAAACATCGATGTTGAAAAAACATCGACCCTCAAACATCGACGGTAAAAACATCGATGTTTTAGCAAAAACATCGATGTTTCCAAAACATCGACATCGATGTCGCAGCCCTAATATGAAGTCCGCCCTCGGGCGGGCACTAAGTCAGTGTAAATAACAACAACTATTAGAAAAAAGACTTGACATAACGTAATAACGTTGTAAATGTTATAAATGCAAAAACGACAAAATTTCAGAAACAACTAAAAAAATTCTAAATTTAACTGGGTAAGTTACTGCTTCGTCTACGGAGAGTGGGAGCAGTTGGTAAAAATAATAATTTGCAGGTTTCTGAAGAGGTCAGCTGCACACGAGTTAGCATAATGAAATAAGGATGTTTATGTTTTTAGAAGTCCAAAAGGACGAAAAAGTGGCAACACTACTGCCAACTCATGAATACAACCAACCCCCGCTCTTAGTACAGTATATATATTTATTTATTACGTATATAAAGTTTCGGTAATAAGCTATTTCCGAAAGCGTGGCTTTTCCAATAAAACACACAGTGAGACAGTGATATTGAAGTTGAAGATGCGACTATTAAAGTTGATAAAGCAGGATGTGATTTTATTAATACCTTTGATTTTATAAAAAACATTATTGGAACATTAAAATTACTAAAATAAGTTTGTACAAAGCACATAAGAACACTATTATGCCACTAAAGAAAAAAAAAACGAAAAGGTTTTATTGCAACAGGTAAGGACGGAAAAAACATCTTGAACGCGAATGAAAATAGGAATAAAAAGTGGATTTTTTTTCCGTTCTTAATGTTTTAATTAAATTTGTAGACAAAACAATTTGATATAAAACATTTCTTTATTTAAATTACTTATACGTTCTGTAGCTTTGCCAGCTACTTTTATATTTGAAACAAAAACGATATTTTTATTTACTAAAATGTTAGTCCCACCAGATCCAACTTATCACAAATGGATGTAAGTTTGATGTTGTCTTCGAATAAAAATTATGCTTCGTGCTAGTTTAGACGAGCTAACAAATATCTTAAAACTATCAACGTTAACCATTTAAAACAGAAAATCATATCCAATGTGTTACACACACGCACGCTCAAGAGTCTCCCATACCTTCCACTACACATGGTTTGTTGACTGGATGGGGCCCTTAAGAGTGCTCTAGTTTTTATTCGAGACCAGGAGCCGAGCAACCCCTGATCCAGCACCCCCAGAGGTATTGATTTGGAAATTGAACTTTGAAAACTTTGTGACCCCCATAGATCATATTTAACGCCTTCGCACCCACCATTCGTGAACATTGTTGATGTTTAATTGATTGGGATCGAAATCAGAACCTTTCGTTTATAAGTTGATGTGTGACTTACCGATTGTGCCACCACAAAGAAGGGAAACTTTTAATCAGTAGCTAGTTTTTATTTTACTGTAGTGTAAGATAATGCTTTTGTGCTGATAGGAAACTCTATAAGTGATAACTAGTAGTGATTACTTTGTAGTAAAAGCATTGCTTAAGCTTCAGAAAATCATAAAACGTGTTCCAGAGACGCATTATTACAACTCCTATACATATAATATCATGTCATTTCTTTAATATCTGCTCTGAAAACAATATTAAGAGCCCGAAAGTAACACATATTTTACTGCTCTGATATGGTAGATACCTATTCAGAAAAAGGAATCTAGAAATAGTTTTCTTGGATATTTTGAACATTATATGTAGGCGCTTATATTATTTCTCATATACTCAAATGATGCAGCTTTTAATGTTTCTCTGTCAGTGTTATTGTGGTTTTCATTGGCAAAAATAATTTTGAGTTGAATTATTTTTTATTGCCCATGGTTCATGGACAAAAGTAAATAAAATAGCACACCTAATTATTTTAACTAGGTCTCGAAAATTAGCAGTTTAAAGGGTACACTAAAATATTTCAAACGTATTCATTAGTAATTAATTTATTGAGATTAAATAAGGTGAATTAGCACATGTTTCGAAACACCATATCTAACTTGTCTAGTCACATCATTTTCGCTGAAAAAAACAGTTCTAATAATATTTTTTATGTGGTATGCCTCACTAAATGTAAATGAGACAATAGTTTTTTAGGTAAGTTTTAATAAAATACCTTAATATGGTGTGATCCAAAGCAAGTTCTTTGATAAAGAAATACACAATATAAAATACCAATGTACACTACTTCTTTTTTGCATGCTCTGAGCTCACTATATTGCATCCGAAATAGAATGTTTTACCCACTTTTGTTACAATTTTAGCAATTTTTTACTGCTTTACTGATTGCGTTAAGATTAAAAAGCAATGTGTTGTTAATAGTGGAGAAAAACTTTATTAATGTGCCACCGGATTGTTTTGTTTTAAGAAAAACATTATGGTCAATTTTTTTTAAAAATCTTAAATCCATAAAAATTAGAACTAGCCCACTAACCGGTTCATCAAGTTTGCACAAACAAAACTACTCTTAACGGGACGAACATCAATTAAGCACTTGCAAGAAAAACAATTTCCTGAGCATCAAATGCAAGATTGAGTTCTTCAACTTTGATTGTCATCGATGCTTGCATGTGTTTTTTGATACCAAGACAAATATTTGAACTACTCTTATAGCAGAAAGATTCTTGTTCAAAACCAATCTGGATCTAGTCATCAAAGCATTTTTACGACATCAAAAACGGAGCTACTAATTGATAATATTGATTAAAAACTAAAGATGGAGAGTAACAAGGATAAACCTTTTCTTTAACGAGAAATAAACATGGGAAATGAAGAATTTTCGACTTTCTTTTACTGATACCATTTTAAAATGTATGTTCATGGAAAATCATACCGCAAATGTGCATAGTGTCATGTATTCTTTTGATTAATTTCGAAGAATAAATAGTATAGGAAATCCTAAGTTATGGACAACGCATTGTTTTCTATTGATAAGATGTTCTTTTTTATTTTTATATGCTACTGGTATAAGTTTAGTTTAAGCTCATTAGAAAAACTAGTTGATAGTTATTTTAAGAAAATTTTTATAATTTTTTTATATTTTTTATACTTTATTTATATATACTTATACTTATTATTTATACTTATTACTTATACTTATTAATTTATTTCTGAATACAAGTCAAGTAAAACAATAAAACAAATAACTGCATAGTGCGAATTTTTCTCAAATTTACAAAATTAACTTTTGAAAATCCAACTGCTCCCCCTGCCTCCGCCACTCCAAAAAATAACACGTTTCTGGAGCATTCCCCATATAGAAAGAGTGAAAGAGAGAAAATATCATACTGTATTTTTTAATTCATAACTGCTTGAATGTAAACTACTAATGCTATCTTTGCAGGTACTCAGCATTCAGCAATCATTTGGTAATCTCAAGCATGAGCGGCCGTTTGGGGAAACGAGTAGAGTATGCGATATAATGTTCAGTTTTCTTTTTTTGTTTCCATAGATGTCCGTACTTATATGTGCTATAAATAAACAATCCTGATTCTTATAGCATCTCTCTTTTAGAATCCGCCTGTAAGAGATAATAGAAGATAATCTTTAAAGAAACAGATAAAAATTAAAGGTAGGCTATCCCTTTTTACGTATTATGCGTAGATTAGTTTGTTTGGGGAAGGTTTTTTTATTTTTTTGGTTTTCAATTGAGTGCTAGTGCTCCTCTGGTTTTTTGACCTCCGACACTGACCATGTGTTCCTCTTTTTCGTATAATAGGAAAAGGTAATTGCTGTTGATTTGAGTAGACATACTTTCGCAAAACGACTACGGAGATACTCTTAATTTAATTCAGTTCAAGTTACTTCCTCCTATTACCCAGAAAAGAGGGAACCATTGTTTATGTCACGGCCAATTCTCCAGAAGAGCTGTAAATACCGCCAAATACACTGGCGAAAAAAAATCCCAGCACCAAGAAAGACTTGGGCTAGATAAACGAAATTTGGTAGGCGTGTTTATACAATTGAAAGATGACATCGATTGAAATTTCGCGCTCCGCGCATAAGTGTGGCGAAGCTGGCGTCACTCAGAACATGCAAATAAGGCTTGTTTTAAAAGCGTGTTGTGAAGCTCGTGAGTATTATTTTTCCGTGAAATTTGACGAATTAGGTTAATGTTAGTCAGGAATGCCTTTAAGAAGACAAAGAAGACATTATCAGCATCTCACCGAGTTTAAACGAGGTGGTACAATTTGGCTACGAGAAGCTGGATTTTCATTTCGCAATATTGCCGAAAGACTTGGGGTGGAATGTTTCCACCATGCATGATTATTGGAAGCTATGGTAAAGGGATGGTACTACCTCAAGAAGATCGAGTTCCAAGCTGCCACGTGGCACGACTGAGAAGAAAGATCGCCGAATCTTGCGTATGACTGTGGCACATCGTTTTGCATTTGCGGCTGACATTCGAGCTGCAGTTGGTACCGTCGTGATCCAAGGAACGGTAAGAAACCGTTTACTTCAAGGACAGCTCCAAGCCAGGCAGCCTGTAGCAGGTATTCTATTGACTGCAAACCATTGCCGTTTCAGACGGCAGTGGTGCTAAGACAGAACTCACTGGAGGTCGGAATAGAGATCTGTTGCAATTTTTGATGAAAACAGATTCTGCCTTAGTGCCAGTGGTGGCTGTATATTGGTCAGAAGGAGACCAGGGGACCGCCTGCATCCAAGCGGTCTATGGCCTATACACACGGGACCCACCCACACCTGGAGTCATGGTCTCTGGAGCAATTTCCAACAACAGCAGAGGCACTCTTGTGGTTATCCCAAACTCACTGACTGAAAATTGGACGGCACTTCGAGCATCATCCACAGTCAGCAATGACGGTCCTAATATTGACACAACAAGTGCAACAAGCATGGCACTCCATACCACAAAGTAACATTCGGCACCTGTATGACATAATGCATGCACGCTGTCAGGCTTGCCTTCAAAATTCTGGAGGTTACACCCTCTATTAAATTAACATAATTTCACATTTGCACAGTATTTTCTTGAGCTTAAATTAGCCAGTGATCTTGTACATTTAATCAACTAAACATGTCAACTAGACAATTGCATTACCCAAATTTCATTACTCTACAGTAATTTTTTCTTGGCGTTGGGATTTTTTTTCCGCCAGTGTATAAGCGGAGTTAACTGAGAAAAAAAAGTACGGCCTAAATATTTTTGGTCATCAAGACCATTTGTATTTAGCATTTTACCTCGTAAAAGAAATACGTGTAATATAAACATGAGCAATTTTTCTACTTTTCTTGTGAATTTTTGCAAGAAAAAAGAAATAAATGGTGCTAGTGTATAGTACAAATTTATTGAAAATTACCCTGATAGTTTTTAAGCAGTAATAATAATAAAATAAGAAACTATTTTATTCCTAATTCATTTTCATACTTCATACATAAAACAATAAGTTTATTCAAAGTATTTGAAAAATAGTGGGGACCAGACACATGACCTTTCTGATACCACAATTGCATGAGTTTTGACCATGGAGCTCGTTTTAAAGAAAGACAATATGTAACGTCACCAGAAAAGTATGGCTAAATTTCATTGTTGATTGAATAAATTACATTACTTTGGTCATCTAGACAAATTTATTGTCTATAAAATATCTATATATCATGATCTCAAATACCAATGTTAGAAGCCTATTTTGACTATTTATGAGTGCCCTCTTAGATCTTAAAATATTAGGCTTTATTCTATTATAGTATAATAAGGCCTAATGGCAAAGTTTTAAAGAATGTATAATTTCATGTTTGTTTTTGGCAAAAGGAGTCCGTTTTTGATACTTTCTTACAGTAATTAATCTGTGTTTAATTAATATTACTATTTGATGATTCAAATTCATAGTTTTTGTTTTATTTTAAATCTTAATAAAGTAGGATTTATATTATACCGTACATACTTTATATTAGATTCACTATCTCAAATTTTTGGCGTAAGATATCAGTAAAGCATGACTGTGAGTGAGCTTTTAATGAAAAACTAATGGTCAAGATCCGACTTAAACCGAGTCTCGATAAGGGTAGGCCAACCTAAGTTATATACGAAAATGTCGATAAAAGGTTATTACAAATACTCTCATATAAGATAGTCTAAGCAGTCTTCTGCAAATCATAAGGTTGTAATGATAATTAATCTCCTTTCGTCCTAATCTTCTTGAGAAAATGTCGTTATGAGCAGCATAAGCATCGTTTGAGGGAAATTTAGATCTATTTCTAATTTAAAGAATCTATGGAGCATTTGCAGATTCCAGTAAAATTTGAAAATGCCGGTAGAAAATCTGCAAAATTATAAAAACTTCAAATTGCGACAATCCTATGATTTGATAACTTTTGCTTAGACAACTATACATATATAGTTCTGTTTGTAACAATTTTATCAACTTTTTTTTATATTTAACGTTTGTGGAAACTCAACGAGGGTAGGTGAATCTGAGTCAGATCGTAGATCGTGACTCCAAAACTCAAACTCGTGTGAGTGTGTGTTTATTGCGCATCGTGCAGAGTGTTGGTAGTTTCAAAGCGCAAGTTGGTAGCCCTCTTTTCGTTCATAAGAGTGTATGTGATGAGAAACGTAGAAAATTAAAAAACACAACTGAAATGCGCATTTTAATAGAGGCGAATTAAAATATAAACATTTTTACATACACAAACTGACAGTGCACTTTAATGAAATAATTTAGAGTTCTTTAAATACAGATTGAAGCTTCAACAATGCAAGACTAGAAAGCAGTAGACGAGACGATATGTCGCGAGGAACAACTTTTACATTTGTTCGCTGAATTATCTAACAAACTTTCACTTCCAAACAGAAAAAAATACAGTAGTGAACATACATTAAAATTAATAAAAATATATATTTATACAGTAGATTTTTAACTATGTAGCACTCATGTTACCTTATTTCATCTGAAAAATAAAAGTTCCAGCACTGAAACGAGCAGTGCAGTTATTCCCGATTCCAGAAGAAGAAAATGTACCCTTACGAGTAATGTTAAATACCGAAACAGTGTTACAATGAAACACTAATAAATTAAGCAATATTAATACTGTTAGTAATTTTTATTGAAAGTATTCTATAACATTAGACTTTCTGAGTAATCAAGTGTAATTTATATTCGTGACGAGCGAAAATTTAAATAAAACTCAGCTTTGAAAGTTCGATGTTTCTAACTTGTTCCTATCTGAAAACTCGTATGACTGCGGAATTCTTCCACATAATCTTTATTAAATTAATTATAATAAAAATTTCAGATCTTAGATCTTCAATTCGAAACCAATTTAGAATTATGTGTAGATAAGATTTTAAAACTTACTCAATCGTTTTATTTTTAGCCATATTGCGTTGCGTATGAATCTTATTATCATAAACAGTTTTATGTTATTAGATTTTTGGACTGTATTCGGTAGAAAATCGCACAGTTACTTCAATAAACATAACTGCTTCACCGTAAAATATTTTCAAATACATTTTCATCCGATATTTATTCTATACTTACAGCCTGAATCAAAATACATTCTTTGAAAAATTGCATTCGATCAGAATTAGTTTTTCTTTCCAGTTTTGAAAAAATGTGTCATTTTTTTATGTCGGTACACAAAGATATTAGATTTGGACGTAATAAAAAATGCAATTTTGAAAGATTCAACTAATTTAAAATATTTTACATATTAAAAAATACTAGTTCTTCTGTCCAATCATTTACATTTTGCAACTTTTTTTCTTATTACAATGCTTTTCTTGACGACTGCTTGTACAGATGAATGCGTAGTGATAACTATAAATAACAAGGCTTGAAATGAATAACTGTACTCTTAATGCATATACATTGCAGCTCAACATTTTAATGATCTCCTTCATAATGAAATTCCAATGCTACAGCCGTTTTTCTATAAGGAAAACGTTAGCAACAAATGTTTAAAAATAATTCCAAGTGAATCTCGTGATTTGAAGTACATTTTTCTTACATGCAATCAAACACACCATTTGAGCAATGACGTCATTATATGGCCCAAATACAAGTTCAATGGAATGATAATATATGACGTCAAGATCAATAGAGAAGTTCACCAATGAATTTCATGTTTATATAAAAGTGAACTTTAAGACTGCAAGATAATAGTTGATGGTTTTTGACATGCGCTACCAGCTTAAACCAAGGGGATGTAAACAGAAGTATATGAAGCTTGGCTACAGAGAGATGGCGCGTAACTTTGGTGGAAATCGACCCCTTCATTTTAAAGTAGGTAGAATCAGCGAGGAACTTAAATCTTTACTAACTTCGTTCATTTAAGTATTTATGCCTGCATGATCTCGCTCTGTTATAAAATAAAGTAGACTAGAGATGCGCCGATAAGGAAATTTGCCGATTAGTTATGTTAATTGGACATAAAAATTCAAAAAAATGAAGGGGAGTCTGTGGTGAGCACTAAAATTTAAGAGTACTTTTAATTCGTAATTTTTACTAATCAGTAGCAATTTAGTTCAATATCTTTATTCTTTGAAAATTAAAGGTTGTAAAAAAACACTGTGCTAAGGAGAAAACGATCGTCACATGAAAAATGTTGCAACATTGTCTATGCATATTTATTCTAAGTAGGAGAATTAATTAAAAGATAACTTTAACCCTACACTGCATGGTGTTGCCAATTGGCAACATGGACAATTTGTCCTCCTTATGAATAGCAGAATGTAGTTATAAGGCAGATCAATGCATAAAAAGCAAGTATTGAGTATATTTAAAGCAATTATCACCATTTATCCTCCATACATGGTAGAACTGGTCTGTTACATGCTCTTAAATGAATCCATATGGATTGCTTTTAAAATCACTCAAACTACCATGTTTTGAAATTATTTTTTACAATGAAATATTTTTCTTCTTCTTTTAAAAAAATAACATGAATAAAACAAACATTTGTCTTTCGTTTAATATACGTTTTACATCAAAATAATTATTTGGAAAAAATCTAAGACATAATACACGTTTGTAGCCATTTGGCAACATTATGCAGTAAGCATCCAGAGAACACTTCTATTCATCTCTATAGTTCATAAAGTATGTGCTTTGTTTATGTTTCGCGCTAGCTTCTTTCTCTTTTTGGAAGGTATAATATAATCATGCGGACCCAAAAGTGGTACTTTCGGCTGTTCTACCGTTTATAAGACCTCGCAATTATCACTGCTTAGTTGATGTTCAACAGAGTGAACAAACAAAAAATCAATAGGGAAAAGCCTTCAAAACATGTTCATTTTAGATTTCAGTTAGCACAAACGTTGTGCTTACACGTACAAGTAAAGTCATTAATAATTTTAAAATATAGTTTTGAAAAAAAAAAAAAACTAAAAAATACGCTTTTACATTGGAATGCGCTGTGATCATCACGGGTTTCCCTCTGATTTTCAAAACTACTGAATATCCGCACTTAAGTTTACATGTACTTATAATACATCAATATGCAATACAGTTTAGCTTTTAGTATTAAAAATAATATTAAATATATTACTTTTATATTTGCAAAGAACGTAAATTTTATATTTTGTTCAGAGTTACATACATACATACATACAAACCCACATGTGAAATTAATAAAAGCGTATTAAAAAGAGACCATTAGCTACAGAGGAACTAGTTACAAACCAAAAAAAAAAGAGAAAAGAAAGAAAGCTTGCGCGAGAGAGCCTCCAAAAGACATCAGATTTGACAGAATTGATCATCGGAAAGTACAAGTACATATAAAAAATAATGTAAAATGTCAAAATGTAAAGGATTACAAGCGTACAGTGCATCAAATGTTCAATTCCTCTATTTTTTTACAAAAAAGAACTAATTTCAAGACTATCATTTAAAATCATTTTTATCTGTTGAATGCATGGTGTAGCCATTTGGCAACAAAACTATTTTTAATTAGAAAGGGGTGAAAAATTAGAGTTACATTTTTTTAAATATTTTTCCATGTTTTCTTATTACATTGACAAACACATATATTTTTTTCTACGAAAAATAAAAAATCATGCAGTGTAGGGTTAAAATTATTCATCATAGTTTCTTAATTAATGTATACTTTAAAGAATAACATTTGAAAATATTTTTCCGGCCAATTAATCGGCCCAATTTTGCCGAGTATAAATAATCGGCAAAGTGGCCGATTATGGTCGATTGATCGGTGCATCTCTAAAGCAGACCATTTCTGCTTCAAGATCAACCATCATATATCCGACGTCAAGCTTTACTATATATGTTTTAAAAAGTTTTGTATCTAACTATATTTCGAGTGCAACGAATTTAGGAATTTCTTAATGACACATGATGCAGTAGTATGCACTAAAAGTACCAAATGAATGATGGTTGCTGACTAGAATTGAAATGTTACGCAAATGAGATGATGAGATCACTTGAATCATTTCTATGGAATCGGGAATAATCTGCCACGTTTCATCATTAGTTCTATGAAATTTATTTGCTCTTGCTCAGGTAAAGGCGATTAAATCAAGTTTATCCAAGTGGCTTTAAAAAAAAACCAGTTCAACAGTGTCCTGCCATTTACAGTTTCAGCCACTATATCTGTACACATTCAAATTAGAAGTTTATAGAAGAAACAATTGACATTCGTTTCTGCAGATTGTTCTTCTCAGGTGTGTTCTGATATGTTGTCAGCAGAAAGCTGCATATTTCGTTTCGAGTGAGTTGTCTGGGACGATGTGCCACTGCGCCGTTTGTATTGAGTGGGGAGAATGAGCTGCAGATCCATCATGGTCGTCTTGGTTCCAGTGTGTCTGATAGTTGCGTCAAACGCTTCTGATTGTCTATTATCCTCAGGTTCCTGAAAGAAAAGAAAAATATATGCACTTGAAAAAATCGTCAACAGTTAATTTGACAACACAATGCCATCCTGAAACTATAATGGTAATAAATGAATAAATAACCAAGCATCAGACCTGCGTGTTAGTTATTTATCTTCGACAAGCTTGTAACAACTTTAGCCTGTCCATAACTTCCCCACTTTCAAATTTAACTTCAGCTTTGCTCTATCCGAGCATTAACTTCAAAAAAGGTAATGAGTCTGCTTTAAAAATATATCAAAAATGTATTAGTTTACTTTTTTATGCTCCGTTATGGTTCCTTTATTTCTTTCTTTTTTTAAAATTAGTGTAAGAAATTTAATGCAAGGATACCCTTTAACTCAATTTGAATGTTAAAAGAGAAACAAAAAAAATGCTTTAAAAAGCTGAATAACATACTTCACTTTTGAGCTAATTAAATCCTATAAATCTTTATTTTTTACTTTTTAAAAAGCATATTATTATTTGAGGTTTACAGATTCGTCAAAAGAATGGTGGGACATGTCCTGAATTAAAACATAATATCGAACGAAATGTTTCAACTTTTTTTACACAATGCATTTTGCAAACTGATTTCAGTTCCAGATATCAGAGCAAATGCTTAAATTTCTATATCATCGTTGATGTCTGTCTTACTATTATGCGCTATTATGCAATTGCTACAAGTTAACAGCAACATTAGCAATTCAACGAAATTTTCAACAACCGCATTTATTTTCACAAAATTCAAGCGCAGAGCTTTTGGTCATGTGATTCTCTAATTTGCACTTTAAACAAACACTTGATTTTTAAGTATTTAAACAAGTAAATGCAAAATTATTCATAACGAGACGAAGCAAGTAACAAATGAAGTAAGAAAATATCACTTAAAGTTGGAAATTTTAAGGACAAAGTGATCTTTCGCAATTCTTTTAAATTTCAGCTCCGAAAAACCCTTGGGATTAAAAATCTGCTTCGTAATAATGACTTCGAAGAAGGCTTTCGTTAGAATTTAATTAGCATTTTAGAACAAAGTAAAACCCATTTAAATAAATGATAGTCAGTGAAAAACACATAAGATTCAGTTTTAAAACCTCCGGGAAAAGGTTCTACTTGATAATGCATTAATTCCGCATTTCCTATTTCTCGAATAGAGTTCTCGAGTAACACAGTAACTCCTTTAGGCATTGGTAGATGCAATGAATGTGTGTATGTGATTTTAAACCTGAATTACAAACAAAAAGTTATGAGATTTTGTATTATAAATATTTAAAACTGTTTGAGGTACTTTTTTTCGGAGTTTATTTTAATTTCTTTTTTATTTAACATAAAAAATGCTCATATCTCTTTTGAGACTTTATACTACAGGTGAGCTTTTCTATAGGTCTTATTAGGTTCTTACATTTTTCCCAATTGAGGAAGCATAAATTCTTTTTAAAAATCACCCCTGTTTTTTAGAAAAAACATGAAATTAAGTAATATAATATTTTACATTATTTGAAGTATCATATGATGATTATGGGATTAAATATATATAATCACAAACCGTCATGGTTTAAAATAATAATTTTTACGCACTTAAATATTAATATCTACTACAGTTGGTATGTTGCTTAATTTAAGCATAACGAGATGAGATTAAATATAAAATATCCAAAACCGACATGGCTTTGAAAATAATACACTTTATTAATATATTACTCTACAATAATTAATATCTGTTACGCGAAAAATACATTATTTCTCAATTTTTGCCCATTATTCTTGGATTTATCTCAAATAACAGATAGCCTAATTTTTAAAAATAGTAAGAATTGTTCGCAACTAAGCAAGTGCAACCAAAAATATACTTTAGCTTAATACACTAGCTCGAGTTTCGAGGAAGCTCCGTTTTAACTTTTACGTTTCTAGCAGGGATGCATTGAGTAATACGTTTCTGGTTACCTCAATATTAAATAAGCAAAAATATTTAATATTTAGAAGCTAGTTATTCTTTATTCAATAATTTTGTTTCTATAAAGCAAGTCTTACTTACCTAATGTAATTCCTCACGTCTTGCTGAGATTTATTTCCAGGGGGTTGGTCCAGCACTAAAAAAACGATATGACGTATTTTATTTCTTCATAGTTGCATATTAAATTTCTATAGTTGCATATTAAATATCTATTATGTGAATTTTTCACAGGAACAGAAGTAATAAATTGATTTATTTTGATTAAATTACAAATAATCAGAGTCATTATTCATTGTACTTATTAAAATTAAAATCGACACTTACCAAGAGGTTGACTTCTGCAATGCCTTATGGTTCGTAAAGTTTGTGCAATCATGTGCTACAAAATAAAAATAATAAGTATGTTAATGTATATTCATAATTTACAATCCCTGATATTCATGTGCAATAATTTGTGATTTGATTTAAATCAAACTTTCATAAAAAATAGTTAATACCACAAACGATAACAGATTGTCTTATCAATTCTTTCCACCTCTCCTTCTCTTAAGTTGCATTGAAATCCTAGTTTATGTCTTTCATATTATGATTAGGAAAAACTAGGCAAGTTCGATTCAGATTAAAAAATATATGTATGTATATCGGTAAAAAAAATACAAATTGTCACTACTCACTAGCTTATAATATCTGCTAACGTTTCACCATACTTCTTTTCTTTGAATTATGCATTAATTTCTTTATTTCTGCATTTAAGAGTGTTCAAGTGAAACCATTACGTGAAAGTTTGTTCCACACGTTAAAAGCGGTAAAAACTTAGCTAAAACAATTGAAGACTTGTTGTAGAAAACACTGTAAGTGCCAGGATGGTCAATTTTTATTTTCTTATGCCAAAACATTGTATGTTCCAATGGGAATCCTGCTGAAAAAACTGAATCTGCCAATCTTTGTTCTGAAGTTTACAAAATAAATCCAAACATGGCACCACCAGTATGTGCCAGCGTAGCAAGTTTTAGGCTTTTGGCTTTTCTGATAATTTTAACTTTTGGCACTTACAGTGTTGTCTACAATAAGTCTTCAATTATTTGTTTAACCCTTTAACTATCAAATTATTTTGATTTTTAACACTTTAACACTTTTCCAAGCACAAACCCGAGAAACAGTCGGGTTTGACAAAGAGATGAAGCCGAAATTAACGTCTCCCCATATATATTCGGGTATAACAATACGATGCACTCAAAAAAAAAAAAGAAATTATCCCGAGTAATACTCGGGCGTGACATTTTCGAAAACCAGCTGTGCCCGAGACTATCTCGAACATGACAGTTAAAAGGTTAATTCAGTGAACAAGGTACAGATAATATTAATATCTAAAGAAGTACCTTAGATTTATTTATCCATTTAAAGTAACAAAATATGAACCCAAACCGTTAAATGATTTGAATTTGAGACGGTAAAACAGTTAGAAATTTTTCAACCGAACTTCGTTTTTAAACTCAACTATTTTTGCTTCTCTGCTGATCATTGATTGAAGGAGGTTAATGACATCTTTTTGGACATATATTTTTTTTTCAGGATGAATAAAAATGAAGTCACACGAATCAGATCTGAACAAATGCTAGAATTATTCCTTTTCCGATTTGTGAACTCCGTTTATGTAGGAATAATGACTGGTAGAATGATTTTAAAATCTTTGTTATAAAAACGCGATTACGGTCTAACTAAAGAACGCTATTCAGTGATCAATTCTTAATTATCTGTACCCTTAACGTACCAATGAATTCACAATGGAATTACCTGAACCCTTTGACATGCTCCAACGTCTGGAAAACCTCATTCCGTCCATGCAGTCTCAGTAATACAAGATTATCATGAATTTTCAGATTTTTTCGTCGCATTTGAGTAGATAGTTTCTTAAGAAATGTTTTGATTAAACTTTTTATCACACTAAATATATACTTTTTGTTAAATTACTGTGTGATTTTCTTAGGTAAAACCTTCCGCGTATTTACGCATGCTTCAGGTCTTCTCTGATCTTAATAAAATAGGGGTGATAGGTAAGATAACAACAAGGGGGAGAATAATAAGATTCATTTTGAACTGAAACAACGTAGAACGATGCTAATATACATAGTTTAGTTGAATATGTTAAAAGGATAGCAAAAATGCAAGTTTTAAACTGAAAACTTCGGAAAGTTCCCACTCAGAACTCATCACCCCATTTCAAGTGGGATGGCTCGCGAGTGCTAGGCGCGGTTTTCACGGACGGGCAGTAACTAAAATTTTGCGAATTTTAAACATGACTTTCTGATCCAGAGGGACAAAATATTTTTTAACAATTGAAGAATATTCGAAAGTTAGCTGTGCATTTCTGAGAGTGGTCACACGTCCATTCAAGTGACACTATATCCGTACGTATAACAAAATTTCATTCATTTCCGGTGCCATTACAAAGAGTGTGACGTTTTTGAGACGCCATTGTACAGGGTATCAGAAAAAGGACTATTTGATTTCAAAATTGAATACCTCGAAACCAAATGACGATTTAGGAATAAAGTCCATGGTTCGTTTATTGTGAAAGCGGTTAAAATCATGCGCAGAATTTTGAAAAATCTAGCTATTAAAAGTGCCAACAGGTGCCGTTGGATGCTGTAATTCAATACGATTACTTGTAAATGGCCTTTTAATGGCTGGAGCTATCATTTCTAGAGCTGAAACTTTGAGAGGAGGTTTAAACAAACTGTACTATAGGACAACAAGTATAGTTTTTACAGGAATTTCACAGGTAAGGCCAGTCATATGACAACAAGGAGAAGCTTCTAAAGACAGTATTACGCAGGCTAACCTGTGAAAAACTAGACTTGTTCATTAGTATAGTTTGTTTAAACCTCCTTTCACGTTTCAACGCTGTAAAGGATAGCTCCAACTCCTCTCAACACTATTTGTAGATACTGGTATGGCAATAACAGTGTCCAGCGCCACCTGTTGGCAGCTTTTGTTACTAACTTTCCTGAAGTCTGCACATGATTTCTGCGGCGTTCACAACAAACATACAGTTTGTTACATTTAAAAATAACCTTTTTTTTTTGAGATATTCAATTTTGAATTCAGAAAGTAATTTGCTAAACACCCTGTATGTCTAAGTGTTGATGTAAAATTTCCACAAAATGGTAGGAATAACTATTGTAAAAGAGCAAGTACCATTTTTTCAAAGTTGACTAGGCCCTCCATGTAGGTCTTGTTGCCCTCGTGCGAGAAGGTCATGTCCTTCAGGAGCAAGGGCATGAACGGGATGATAGGAGGAACCATTTTAGCCACCGTCAATCGATACCTTCGATGATTTCTGAAAAAGAGAAGCATTTGTTTCTGGAAAGATTGTACAAAAATCAGAACTCTGATCGTGCGAAATAAAATGAAAATAGCTGTAAAAAAACTGAATTACATGCAGTGCATTAAAAAAAAATAATAATAGAAACGAGAATTACTGCATAGAGAAAAAAATATCGCTGAATTCCATAATATTGTATTCCAATATACACTTCAACTCATAAAACTATATTGCTGAAATAGCGGCACAACTCAGATAACCATGTTAGGAGATAAGTGACCCAAGTAATACACTTCGTTTTTTAAAGGTTGTAAAATGGTTATTAACGTTGTGACAACGGATTAAAAACGTTTATAAAACGTTTAAACGTTTTTTGTGCTACCTGGGGAGTTTGTATTGCTAAGGAAAATTAGTTAGAAATGCTTAAGCCTCCTTAAATGAATTGGCTTCAAGGAGTAGAGAGCAAATGAAGGGCTTGGGAGATGAAGGGGTTATGTGACAAAACAAAAATGGCGAGTAATTAAAGTTCAAAGTTTTATTGTTGCAGTTGTTGCAGCTTTTTTTTCTGGTTTTGTCGTTAGTGTGCGTATGAAATTGGTCTAATGACATCTATTTTTTTTACTGTACCAAGTTTTATTTGTTTACCTGTATTCATTGCTTACCATTGTCCAGAGTGTTCATTTTTTAAAATGTAACATAGTCCCTTCATCCAACAAGCCCTTCAATCTCTACTAATAATAAAGCTGAAGGTGGTTCTGTCTGTCCTTCTTTCTTTCTTTCTTTCTTTCTGTCTGTCTGTCTGTTACGCGCGTAGCGCCAAAACCGTTCGGTCGATTTTCATGCCACTTGGCACAAAATTAGTTTGTAGCATGTAGTTTTGCACCTCGAAGTGATTTTTCGAAAATTCCATTTCGTTCTTTTTCTATTCGAATTCTTAGCGGAAATTCGATAAAATAGGGAAGAAATATTTCACACACATATTCAAGTCTTATGTCATTCGAAAGCTTGGAATTTTCTGCACAAAATGAAGTTTTTTCGAAGTTTCTACGATCATCAGGAGAGCTGTAACAACTGTTTTTAGAATACCGAAATTCAAGGCTTACCTTCAGTAAAGCAAGCCAAACGATTCTAAAATGGTTCAGCTCGATAATAAAATTTGTTTGAAAAGAGAGATGAAAAGAATTATTTTATCAACGGAAATCAACTTTTCATGTTGTTACTATGGTTACGTGTTCATACTTATTTTTGTTTCGTTCTTTTTCCAGGGTTGCCAGACGTAGTATTTTTGATTCTACGGTAGCATTTTTTCGGCCCAAATAAGGAGCGTAGTATTTTTCTGGCAACCCTGTTTCCAATATACTAATGACTTAATTAAAAGATTTGGCGGATTTTTTTTTTTTCATTTTCATAGATTTCGCATTTCAGCAACATTGATTTTGGCAACGTTAGGAAACAGTAGTATTTTGTAATATTTTTTTAGAGGAGGTATAGTATTTTTTGTTCCAATTCTCTGGCAACCCTGTCTTTTTCCCGGTGAAGATGCTTTGGGACCCTGCTTGGCGCGTTTTCAAAAAGTCAACTACGCAAAATAGCTAGGGTAACCACGCTTGGCGCGCCTATCGTTCATTTAGCGAGAAAAGGGTACCTAAAGCACAGATTAACGAAATATTGTATCAATTTCGATATTGCATCGTTTTTTTAAAGTGTTTCGTTTCGGAAAATGTATTGTTTTGTTTTTTAAGCTGGGAAAGAAAACTTTCTTCTTCTTTTAAACTTTGGTAAGATTTCTGTTGGTTCCTGTTATCAACAAAATTGTTCTTATTTTCTCTTTTGGCTTATTTTTGTCCATCTCCCTTGGGGTTGCATTCGAATGTTCCAAGGGGGTGTTTTACCCCATTTATCGGGTAAATCAGTGTTTTCAATGCAAGGTGATATGAATTGGTTAACAAAAGTGATATGAATTGGCGCGACCACTTGGCGATATATCGCCAAGCTTTTGATCGCCAAATATTTGACGCCAAATTGGCGAATTTTTTTTTTTTTTTTGATTTGGGTTCAATTTGGCGCTGTTGGCGATATTTTGCGAAAAATCCACTGAATGATGTTAAAAACGACGATCTTTAGGAGATTAATCATTGTAAAATATTTTTTTGCATTGTTTCGTAGCAAACTAGGGCTACAAATGTTTGAATTGTTATCTTGCTCACTCCAAGCACTATTTTAGCACTTAAGGCATCTACTAAGAAATTTACACGTAAAATTAAGTAGTGTGGGGTCCATATCAGATCTTTATATCACTTTGAAGGAATTATAGTTGAATAAAACTAAAATAGAGCATTTTTTCTGATATATCAATTATTTTACAAATGAACTTTTAATTTTATACCACGGGCAAAGCCGTGCGGGTACCGCTAGTTTTAAATAATCCTCCAGATAATTCACGAAAATTTCAATCTGCAGTCGAGCTGAGCTTTACACGCAAGCAATTACAAACCTTCACAGCAGACAGAAGATTATTCAACACAATTCTAATCCTCTCGAACAAGGAAAGGAAAATAACTAATTATTTCTAGATAGGGAATGAAACTCTTACCTGGATGGATCGATGAGTGCTTCAAAATCAGCAAATGTACGTTTTAGTTTGTTCGGTAATTTCTCCCAAGTCTGGCTGAGTCGGCTGACAGCCACATTGCTCAGGCCCATGACGATGGCGAAAAAGCTGTTCATGTTTTGGTACTCACGACAACTAAGGGGAAAAAATGATAATAAACATACTGCACAGAAAACATAATATTTTTTAAATACACCATTCCTTTGTACATATTCAACAATTTTAAATTTAACAAATTACGGGATTACGTATGTGAGAATTTACAAAATAGCCCACACGGGTAAACATTCAATTTTAATATATGGGGCATTTCACAGTATTTGTAACATAGGGGTGTCCGTAACAAAACTTTTTAAAAGTTTAAAATTTATATATATACTAGTTGACCCGGCAAACGTTGTTTTGCCATATAAATAATTTCCTAGTAATTTCTAGTGTAGACAAAAAATAGCTTACTTATTGTAAGTATGTATGTATGTATGTATGGTAGAATGTGTATATTGTATGTATGTAAGAATGCGGTATATGCGTGAAATAAGCATGGAGCGCTGTGAACGATGAGGGAATATAAAAATAACAAAAGGCAAACATTATTTTTAAGTTATTATAATTTATTCCTGAAAATTATATATCATTAATTAAACAATTACGACAGTAACACTATTAAACAATATCAATCTCTTAATGCTATAGCATGAACAATATTTTTTGTTAGTCCATCTTTAGCTAACACAAACAAACTGGATGGTTTACCCACTCGAGAGCATGCCACGTATAATTGTACGAGTGAAAAACATGGTGTTCTCAAATCTAAGCCACAAACAGACATCGTTTGACCTTGGGATTAGTTGATAGTCATTGCAAATGCCAATCTAATCGGAAACTGAATACGTTTGAATTGAATTGGCACATCTGTAGGTATAATAGGAAACCGTGGTATGAGTATATTTTCACCTCTGAACTTGCCATTTAAAATCCTGGCTGCGATCACGTTTTTCATTAATTTTTGAATGACTAATCGCGTACCGTTGCGCAGCCGGGGCGGGTTCAAATTACGAAGCACGATAATTGGAGATCCAACCTTTATTTTTTAAAAATTTGTGTCACTTTAATGGTCGTTCATACCCCCCCCCCCTCTCGCAGTGAAAAAAAACTTTACACAGCAGATTTTGCCTAATAACTCAACACTCATGATGTTTGATACATTTTATTCGTTTGTAATGATGTTTTTTTGGTCACAACCAATATGAAAATCACAAAAAATAGTTACTTTAATTTTTAACATATATTTATCTTCTTCAGAATTTTTGACTTTTAATTTTAACTTGAATTTGACGTAAATGCAAGGTATAAAATACAGAATTTTATGAAGGTACAAAAATTAACATAATATAATTGATAGTGTATATAATTTTTGAAAAAATAATATAAGTGCCGCAAATCAAAAACCATTTATTGCCACAATCGATTCAAAGCCCCCAAAAATGGTGCAAACGTCCATAAGAAAATTCTACAGCATCGAAGGACCCCATTGCCAATTTTAACAAAGATCCGACCAAAACTGTCATTTTGTACTATAAAAATATATGGGGTAGATCCCCATGAGGGGATGTACCTGCATAAGGACATTACAATCATAAAAATCATTAAAAAAAAAAAAAAAAAAAAAAAAAAACATGCAGCTGTTCGAAAAAATTCTTGCGGGCCTGGATTCGATCTAGTTCCATTAGGAACTTCAACCTGACGCGCATAACCACTTGACCATCGGGTCGCTCATTGAAGTAAGGATTTACGATAACACATATTGTTTTAAATGATATGGAATGTTAGTTTTTTGATCATAACTTTTTTTCTAGTGAACAAATATCGTCATATGAGTACATGGTACCTAAGTTACACCATCTCCTATCGATTAAAAAAAAATCGTCCAAATCGGTTCAATAGATCAGATGTTATGTGCGAACAAAAAAAAATTAGGAGTGGACTACCCCTAACATTTAGGGGGATGAAAAGTAGATGTTTGCCGATTCTCATAGATACTGGATAAGCACAAAAAACTTCATCAAAATCGGTCAAGCCGTTTCGGAGGAGTATGGCAACAAAAACTGTGACACGAGAATTTTATATATTAGATAGAAAAAGTACATTCTAAAGTATATGAATATCATATTGTTTTCATAGTTCACTTTATATTATGTTTGTAATTGCACTCATAACATTGAAAATGCAATTTTTACTGTTACGGACTACATTGAATTTTTCTTTAAATCTGGCTTAAACCGTTTTTTAAGCCAAAACTGGTACTTGAGATAAATTAAGTAAAGACTCACCTCTAATATAGCTAACGATTTTAATCAAAAAGTACGTTCTATAAAAAATTATGGATTGTGAAAATGATGACTGTAGAGCCCGTAACAATAATTGGAATAAAAGTTTAGTTTTTAAAGAAAAATTTAATGTAGAGTCCGTAACAGTGAAAATTGTATTTTCATTGTTCTGAGGGCAATTACAAACATAATATAAAGTGAACTATGAAAACAATATGATATTCATATACTTTAGAATGTACTTTTTCAATATATATAAAAAAATTTAACTTTTAAAAAGTTTTGCTACGGACACCCCTATGTCAAAAATACCGTTAAAAGCCCCATATACAGAAAAAAAATTGTTAATAAGTAAAATATTGTCATGCAGGTAATGAAAAAATAAATAAATAAAAAATAATAATAAAAAAGAGGAAAAAAAGCATAAATTAATAAATAAATAAAAAAATGAATGAAAAAAAAAGGAACAAATAAATAAAATCTATAAATAATCGCAAATAAATTGAAAAAATAAACAAATAAATAAAAGTTAAAAAAATAATTTAAAATCTTTCGCTTAAACCATCAAAAAGTAATGGATTGCTGAATAATCAATATGCATCACCACGAATACGATATTTTCCATAGTAAAAAAAAGTAAAATAAATGTTTTTGTGAGTACTTTTCGATGGAAGATTTTAGCAAAAATGAAAACACATTTACAAAAAATCTTGACGTGAAGGATAAATATGGGGACATTTTCGAAATCAGCACACTAAATAATATAAAGTTCAGCAAAAACTTAATTTATATTTTTCAAAAGTTAATTTCGCAGAATTGTGTCATGTATAAAGGTAATTGAACATATATTTGATTACTGGAGTGTACTCCGATAAGTAGCAAACATTATAAGAGAAAACCTTAGATAAACTGAGTAAATAGTTTAGCGTTCTTGGACAAATCATGTTTATAAATTTTGGTACCATTTTCTACAGAGTTAATTTGCTTCATGAAGTTTCTTTCGACTGAAAAACAACAAATTGGTTTTCCTATTATGTTAGTATAATAGAACAAAAGACAAAATGGGTAGCTACGATAACATAGGTTGGAATAATCTGTGAATGGCGTTTTATGTAAGGCGATCTATTAATTAAAAGTTTACCTCTGTGCTGTTATTTCACTTTGAAAATTTCAACGTCTTCAAGTGTATTCTTGCTTGTTTACGCTTGATAAATTTGAATTATGGTTAAGTTTGCGTGTCCATTTCAGCTCGGACAAATTGGGAAGCTTTTGAGAACAATAGCTTATAGCCTTTTCTAACAATGGAGGAAGTGTTTGCTTGCTTCCCATTAAATTTATTATCTGTTTAACGTCTATACTTAACAATTTAATTTACTAGATGGTACCTTTCTAGTATACTTTTCTGATACTTTTCTGTACACAGAGAAATGCAAGCTGCACAATACAAGTTTTAGAATATGAGAAACAACCCTACGCAAAAAGCTAAGGGATACAAATTAAATAAATTTTATTCAATTGCTTAATTCCAGTTCCGTTTTAAAATTATTCGTAATAAAACAATATTTTAACGTATCCCTACTATAAAGAAATAATTCTATTAATATTAACCTAAAATGAATCATACAACTTTTATTGAAACATTCTAATTAATGTCCAGGCCCGTCATTTGGGGGGGGGGGCAGGGAGGTCAATTGCCCTCACCCCCTAATTTTGAGAAATCAATGTATTTACATAAAAGTGGGCGTGGTTTTTAATGTTTTCCGATGAAATTGCATTGTATTTGGACCCTTTGCTCCCCCCTGGAAAAACATGAAATTACGTCCCTGTTAATGTCAGTTTTACTGGAGGAATATTTCGCTTTTTTACCACTAGATACCAACGTGTAAGTGTTTGACTTAAATTGAGCAGGGAAAGTTCAAGTTTGAGTTTATATTGGCTTAAACTTGATACAAATTTTGACCTAGACTCGACAAAGCAGCTACCGAGGAAAAGAAGCAGACACACAGATTTAGAAAAGTTAAAATAAACTGAATTGTCTTCTATGTCTGACAATACAATTTAATAAGTAAAATTTTTCAACAAATGGAAGGAAAATAGAATCTGAAGTTTTACCGTTTACAAATTTTACAAAAAACACCTGATGTAAATAGTTTAATTAAGTAATACAACTATTGCTCATACATTATTTTTTTATTCTTTTGGATATCTAGCCCCATGCTGTATTGTGTTCCTATAAAAGAAAAATGGTTTTTGCAAAAACTCCTGTTGTTGCATAGACATTATTGAAAACCTTTTACTTATCTCGTTAAATTTTAGAATCTACGAAATTACATACCATATAGCATATGTAATATTTCACTTTTTTTTTTCAAACGTAACAATAGCAATCAAATTCTACTAATAAAATATATCACATACATTTTTAATAAATTTTTCTCATAAAAGGATATGCAACCTATAAATGTTTACCTCTTCATCAAATATATAGAAAAATTATCGCGTAACTCACATCGTGAGTCCATTTAGAGATTACAAACAAACAGTGTAAGAGCAAACGCAGAAAATATATAAAGACCCCACTCAAGAGTTATCACCTAAATCGCAAAAATAAACCAGCTAAAAACACTAATGGAAAGTCTAAAATTATGTTTGAAAGAAAAACAGATGTTTTATCTTTTAATGGATTTTTAGTGCATCAAAGGCAACTAGGAAATGTACATTACCGCAGATTTGAAGAAATATAATAAAAGCTGAAAGCAATGCTGTTACGACCGGTGGGAGAAATAGTTCCAAATGTTATAATCATTTGAAACAAATGGACAGACTGTCATTATCAATCTCGCTTTGAAGATTGTTTTTGTGTTAGATAAAGAAATGAGCCTTCCGGATAGCTAGATTAATAGATTTTCCATTTCAGGGCCTGGAAATAGTTTTGGTTCTTCATCGACTTAATATAGACACATGGAAAATTTGACAAAGAAATTCCTTTGCCAGCAAGGTCAGCTTATTTTCGAAAAAGGGATATTAATGGATTTATAAATAACATTTCAAATGAAACTTTTTTTTTTGGCAATGCAAGAAATATCGTATTTGATTCAATAAAAAGAGTTTTAGCAATCACAACCCAATTGAAATATTTGAAGATTAATAGTAATGGTGAACACATTTGGTACGTTGTTTTATACATATTTAAGTAAACGCTTTAAATTTTTGCATGCTTTTAAACACCATCGCTCAAAACTAGGGGATTTTGAAGTGAAGTGAAATAGTTAATACAAATTTCCATCTCAAAAATGAACAAATTGTAAATTTATTTTGACAAATACTACAGCATATAACTTGCATAAAAGGGTATTTCTAATTTGTAGCGGTAAATTTGTATCGCATAATAAAAAGGATCAGTAATTTAAATATTTTTATTAGCTATAATGTTCTGTATTTTATGAAACACATTTTATTTATAAAAAGTAAGCTGTTGAATAAATGAAAAATCTGAACACATTAGTTGAAATAATGAATTAATATACAAATGAATTAACTAATAACTAAGAAATCATGGAATTAAGTAAAAATTAAATAAAAAAGTCGATCACTAAGAGAAATAAGATTTAAATTAATTAAATAATTAACAAGAAAAAAAACAATGAATGCTTAGTTTTATAATATTTTTCACTGTGCCTTATTCGTTTTCCCCCGCTATCACTCAAAAAATACGTACTTTAACCATTTAAAATCAGAACATACCTTTTGTTAAACAAGAAAATACTAATTATAACTATTTTAAATTTGTGTCAGTTGTATGATACATGTAAAGAAAATTCTTCAAAAGCGTTTAAGTAGGGTGAAGTGGGGTAATTGCGTACTTGGGGCAAATGTGTACTCATTTGAAAAAAGGAGGAAAAACTGAAGCTAGCTGCTATATAGTGGCACCATTTGGAAGCCTGTAATTCAGTGATCACTTCTCAGATGGCTGAACCTATGTCCAGATAATAAGGCTTTGTCAATCTGCCTCCATTTCGTCAGGTGTTTTTTTCGTTATGAATCACATTTCGTGGACTTTTGTTTACAGTGCTGCAGGATCACCATTTTCAGCTAGATTTGATTAGTTATTGGAGAAATCACTTGAAGATAAGTTGTTTTCTTCATTAATGGCTGCAGATTAGTTAAATTAATGTTTATCCGTACATAATGTTGGGGTATACATTTACCCCGGTTTGTTTTCAGTCACGGGGTAAATGTGTATTTTTTTCTGGGGCAAATGTGTACTACAGTACACATTTACCGCAAGCAAAATGTACATAGAATACACATTCACCCACTCCTTATTAGGCCTTTACAGTCTTATTAGGGCTTATATTTTTGCAATCTTATTCGGGTTAACTCTCATTGTGCAATTTGTGAAAAAAAACCGGAGAAAACACTTTCGTTTACCCTCACTCTGAAGATATTAGCGAAATCGATGGCAATGTTATTGTCACCAAGCTTCCAAAGCCATCTGTGGGAAAAAGAGGTGTTTTGATATTCCCAGTTAAATTTTCCTCCTACAACATGGGTTAGCAGAGTTGCTGGAGGTCTCACTCAAACTTTCTATTCTCATTTTGACCACAGGACTTTCCACTATAATTCCCTTTTTTTTACCGTCCAAGATACAAAATTTGACATGTTCTTTTCAATTTTGCTATTAAAGATTTTTTTACCTTTTACTCCTATGCTTTGTACTTTGTTTTCACCTTTGTAAACTGTGCCAATTAAGAGAGGACAGAAGGTGGGCAACAAAAAAAGTGCACAGCTTCCACTGGAAAATTCGGAAATAAAAAAATCATATACAGAATGTTTTGTCCTTAACTGCTCTTTTGTACTTATTTGGCCCAACAGCAAAACAACTGAATTATATAGGATTTTCATGCGGCGTACACATTTGCCCCAACTTGTGGGGCAAATGTGTACTTCGGAGGTGGTTTTAAAAACATAACAATACAACCATGAAAAAAAATAGTTTTTTTAAATTCTTTGGGTGATTTGTAATCTAGAGAAAAGCCGCTAAAAGGTGATATAAAAAAAAATAAAATCCTGAATACCCCCTTCCCCACCAGAGACTGAAGAAGTTGAATTTCGTCAAAACAGGTACACAATTACCCCACTTCACCCTAAATTAAATATAGTTTATTTAAAGAAAAATATTCATATGTAATATTGCTTAAAATTCTAGTTTTACCTTTTGGATACGGGCTGTTCATATAGAAATTTTTCTTTTGCCCCAGGTAGTACGACAGTTTTACCACAGATTTCTTTTCCATTGAAAAGAGAAGGTATAAACTGTCGTTCCAGACGTATGAAAATTTGAAAAAATCCCCGGCTCCAAAGGGTTAGAGTGAAAATTTCAACCCCGACTTCTAAAAAAAAGACTTATGGTACAACATGTGTACAGCCCGGTTCCTAAAGGTTAACTTTAAACTTCGTAGTTTAGAGTTTAGTGCTTGTTTAAGTACTTTTTTGGCCTTTCGCCAAATTTTTAATTCAAATGAATAGCATATATATTCACTTTGCTCTAAATGTTTCAAATATTTTGTGCTGGTATTACATTTCAATAGCAGGAATTTTTCCTTCGTGTAATTGTAAGGGCCGTGCTAAGCACAAAAGTCGTATCTGCACTCTTTCGACAAAATTGAGTTATTGCCACCAGGAGACAAAATTATATAGTCATTTAAGGACGGAAATATTTTTCAAAAAATTCTGAAAAAGTTTCCTCTCAATCAAATACATGGTGTTTGAAGTTAAAAATCAACGTAAACAGAGCACAAATAAGGTAGTAAGTACAGCAAATAGATCTATTTCGGGGCTAAAATGGAGCCCTTTCCTCAGTACAAGAAGCTCAGCAAACAACATGAAAGCTGTAAGAGAATTGAGCGCGAAGCACGTGGACCCCGGTATTTATACCAAATGGGCCAGTGCGCATGAACTCGCGACAGGAGCTGGAAAAGACTAGCCAATCAGCGAGCAGCAAAACAGCCCAGGAGAGAGAAGCAATGAGAAGACAGCAAAGGAAAAGGAGGGGGAAAGATCATTTGATCATTTTTCATTTAAATACATGGTGGCCAAAACTTTAAAGAGTTATATCTCAGTTTGAGCTCGACTGCAGATACCACTTTCGCACTTAGCACAGAGCATAGAGACAGTGATTTTCCGTATTTCTTCACTAACTTTTCCTTCGCTTCAAGCTTTGAAAATCTGAAGTCTGCATGATATCATTTTATTTTGACGCTTTTTTTTTCTCCATTTTTGAGAATTTCTAAAAAATACCAAATTTGGACTCTTGTTCAAAGTTGAAAACAACATCAATTGAGTCCATTTAATGGGTGACCCATTTTGAGTGTAAATGAGAAAAACACGGTTAGCGATAAACTAACGCCGTTTGCAGCATTTTTAGAAAACTAAAGCATTTTCAAAGATAAATGTCGTTTAACTTATATTCAAAATATCACCACTAAAAAGCGCTGACAGCCGAAAAAACTTAATAACGACACTTTCAATCGTTGTCGTCCTTTGCAGCAGTGATGTGGCATAGTCTCAAGACATAATTAATACATGCAAATGACAATGTCTTTGACGAAATAGCGTCCCATGCGTCACAGACAAAATTCTTAACATCTGCAAAGTTTTGAAGATTTTTCTGGTCAAAATTACTCATTCTTATCACCTCAAAACGAAAGTATGGTTATCCATAGTGAAGTGGAGCAAAAATCGCTTCTAAAGTAAAAAGTTCTTGGAATAAATATCGTCGGCACCATGCTAAAATAACGAATATGAAAAATCGCGTTTTTCAAGTTCGTGTTTCAAATTCGAATTTTACAAATAATTTAAATTAAATGATACCTTCGAACGATAGTTTTCCAATTAAAGATATGTATAAAAAATTAAAAAAACCAAACACGTCAGGTGGGAAAAAATTATATTCAGTGTTTTGGCTCTCTTGAAAAGCCGATTTTCACATTCGAAATTTCAGCATGGTGCAACAATATATCCGCAGTGCTCCTACCAGTAATGGTTCGATAACAAACTAATTCTAAAACGTTCTAATATTTTTGTTAAGAAGAAAATTACACATTATTTGAGGAATTTAATTCATCAAAAACTTTTATTTGGCTACATTTTTTAAATTTCATAACTCATTTCTCCAAATGCATATATTTCGTTTGAGAGTTGTTATTATAAAAAGATCAGAGTCAGTATTAAAAGATCTATACAATAAAAATTCTTCCCTTAATTTATCTCAATACATACTCCTTTACAAATATTTGAGCCGAAAAGAGCGAGCCAAACTCTCCGAACACTTCTCTCTTTCGGCTACAGCAATCCCCATGTCCCTTCTGAGAACTGTAACCCGATTAGGAGCCCCCTCCCCCCACACACACCTCTTATAGTGTTAGCTCTGCAAATAAACTAAAGATCTTTCTCAGAAGTTTGCTTGCAATATGATAAATTCAGTGGATAATAAAGTACCAGAGAGAAATTAAGAATAAATTATATTCTCATTTTCCTGAATTCGAAAAACTTAATTACGCAAAAGTCGTACTGATAAAAATGTACTAAGCCGATTATCTCAGAATACGTTAGTTGTTCTAAAGTGAACACAAATTGTCGGAAAAAAAATTTACGTCAGTATAATCTATATCTATAAAAATGAGTGTATGTATATATACTTGTTCTCTATACAAATCCACATTTTGCGTCAGATTTTCATCAAACCTGACACAGAGGTTCCTTGATGCCCTAGAATTCTCATAGGCGGGGTCTTGAAATTTTAAAAAATCTAAAAAGCTCAAATTTAAATTTTTGGTCAAAAAATGACCCTTTTATAGGAATCTAGCCTATTTATATTGTAATCGAGATAGGCCTTTTAGCATTCAAATTGATGAAATTTAAGATTTTTAAATATGAGTATTTTCCAATAATGATTACGATTAAAGTAATGAATTTTCAATTTAAGGCTCACCTATTTCCTTTTAGCATTGAAATAAGTAAAAAACAATCATAATTCACGTGGACTTAATAAAAAGAACCACGGATTTGAATTTCAAATTTGCAATGCGACGACAGTTGCGTCTGTAATGGAGATAAGCCTTCAGAACGAGAAATAGATTTATTTCTGAGTTATAATAATTTTTACTTTGTAGGTGGGAACAATTAATAGAGAAAAGTTAATATTTTAAATTTGGCGGGTGAAATTGATGCAATTTTTTCACTTCCATGTGCAATATTTTATGC
This sequence comes from Uloborus plumipes, assembly GCA_038373865.1. NCBI lineage: Eukaryota > Metazoa > Arthropoda > Arachnida > Araneae > Uloboridae > Uloborus > Uloborus plumipes. The sequence continues at coordinate 8,742 of JAXGGA010009134.1, read as the reverse complement.
CAGTGGACGCGGCAAAGCACATACAACATTTATCTTTAATTTTCACCTTTTGATAAGACTATTTTTCTGTAAACGTTTAACTTTCTGTAATATTTTAGTTTTCTTCAAAGTTTGTACCTAAGAGACAGATTGATGCAAATTATTTTATACCCATATGAATAGAACTCTTTCAAACTTTTTTTTCTCTGAATGCTATGTTGTATTAATAAGCACCCGGGCAACGCCGGGTATTAAGCTAGTAAAATATAAATAAGTAGTTCTAATATAAATAGGATTACTTTTATTGCAAAGTATGAATAGCATTATGAAAACACTTTTATACTCTTGCAATAATTTAGCATATAGACTCGACTTTCTGAATACAAATTAATTTTAAAGATTAGGTCAAACTAACCCCCTTTTGTTTCGTGAACTACTTGCAGCGTTAGCGCCTAGTTTCGTCATCAAGCCTTTCATATTTTTAGCAAAATAATGCATTCCCTAAAAGTTTTTCCTCTGCTAGCGCAGTGCAAAGGCAGAAAAACCAACTTTCGGTTACTACGCATTCTACTCGCAGTTTTAAAAGCTAAAAGGTGTTGCTAATATTATATTTCCTCTTTTATACCTTTGTCAAATTGAATCAGAAACAATATTTGTCTACACATCAAGCCCTAGTACACTTTCATTTCCACATTTGCTTTTTAAATTTGTATATTTTAAGGTTCCTTAAATAAATTAACGATTTTTCTTTTTTCAATTGCTTCGTTGAAACAGTAGCAAACATTTTTGAAGCAAATAAAAATTCCTTTTTTAAACATCTTTCAGAAATATAACCAAGCCGTTTAGTAAATTCTTACGTTGCAGCATTTTTTTCAAACCGGAAAAAAAAGGGGGGGGGAGGTGACTCTTGATCGAGTAACCAAGGAGTTTCCAGCCGTCAGCAACAAATAGATTTTTGTTTGGTGTTCGGTTGACAATTCATCGAATGGCTGAACTTCAGTTAAAATTATTTATCGTACAGTCAATATTATTTATCGCATATTTGGATAGAAATAATAAGTGCAACTCGAGTTGACATAAAAACACCAATAAGAACAAATACTCCACGTTGAATTATCAGATCAAGGGTATAAACCTGTCACGTGACAATAATGAAAGTGACTCATCTTTATAAAGCTTTTGTCAAGGTTTTTTTTTTACTATTGAGAAGATTTACGCCAAGGAATACTTTCTCTAAAATGATCGTAAGCACTGATCTTACAGTGATCACGATTAAAGTATCTATTTCTGATCGCACTATTTGCCCTTCCTCCTATCGCAACTCGGTTCGTAACTATGTATAAAGGACAATCTCACCTTTTCGCCGTTTTATTTTGTATCAACTATGCTAAAAAAGCCACATTTTTATTCCTCATAGCATTTATATAGTTATGAGCAGAGCCCGATTAAGATAAAATAGTCAGTACAACAGTAATTCAAATAGTTTTTTGGCGCTCCCTGTACTCAGGCTTATAATTTTAGACGTTGGATAAAACACTTTTAGCCATTGACACACACTCTCACTCTCTCTCTCTCGAGCAACTTTAGTCAATGGGGGCCCTTAAATTTTGGAGGTCCCTAGGTCACGACCTCGTTGAATAAGCATTCATGAATATTACTGAATAAGCATTCAGTAATCAAGCCCTGGTTACAAGTATTATAAAAATGTTCTGGAGCCCCACAATAAGCCGAAAGATCTTAGAAACACTTTATTACAAATGAAGGGCCAGAGGGGAAAAGATGAAAGTCACTTTTTCGTCAATTTTCAGATATTAGCGCTATCTAGGGGCTATAAAGGATTAATATTTTCTGGTAGAACAACAAGGGAGAAAAAGATGAGAATCGACCGAAATGTGCATGAAAAATTTATTAACTACAAAAGGGAGTTACGAGAAATCAAACTGTGTTCTTCGTTTTTCTCCAAATCGTTTTTTGGTCACTTTCATCTTTTTTCCCCCTGCCCCTTCAAATAAAAAGCTTTATTTTATCCACTTTTAGCCCACACCGCCAAAAAATAGTGTTAAATGTTCAACTTATTTACCCTGCATCGATCTGTGGCATGTAACTAATAAAAGAATAAAAAATTATGACGATAATTATTTTTTAAATTTTGATGTTGGTTTAGAAGTGACATGGTCGAGGGTCTTATAACTATACTTAGTTGATTAAAGCAGATGTCTTTCATTCTGTTGCTGTGCTAAATATGTAAATTTTTCAATTCTTAAACTAGCAAACAATGCAAAATGTTGATTACATTTTCATGATATTAAAGCTTAAAAACTATCTTAATGAGGCTAAAAACTTTTCAAATTAAATAAGACAGGTCAAAGCTCCAAATGTTCACAAGAAAATACATTCCCTAAACAACTGCTTATTGTTCCTCAAAAGGCACTATCACCTCTCATAAGAAGCCCTTTAATCGTATGTTACACCAATAGTCTCACTCCAAACAAGTCCTGTTTGATCTGTCATGGCTACCACTTACGCCCTAAGCCTATATTCAAAATTTCAAGAACTTCCAAAATGACGTCCGTGTTGTAAGCAACGCAAATGAGCTCGGTCTTAAGTCAGTAGCTTTAATGCAGAAGTTAAGACTATCGACTCTATCTAATGAGCTTGGTAATTATTTAACAATCGACCGAAGAAAATGGTCCAAAATAAGAATACTGCAGTAATTAACCTGAAGCTCGATTAGAACTCGGGAGGCATAAAATTACTGTTTGTATCGGCTCGACTTAATTAAGGAACACTGGATTTACTTTAAAAAATCAATTTTTCGTTGATTATAAAATGCAATTTCGAGCATTGATTTTGCTCTCATTGCTTAATCAATTTAATTGCGGTTACCTAACGAATGTGCTCAATCCTTTATTAAACTAACTCAGCTAATATTGGTTAAGTTAAACTCAATCATTAAAAACTTAATCAAGATGATTTTTTGAATACATCGGAAGGAAAGTTCGTCAGAAGTAATTGCCAATATGCATATATATACGATCTATGTGAAGAAATTGGATAGCCCAAGATGAAACCCTGACTGCATTTACTGTGTCAGTACATGCATCTATCACACTTTTAGAATCCCGACTATGTTGTTTGATTGCCAAATAAAAATTAGTAATTAAGCGTTTTCCGTAGTTAAAGTTAATCCCTCAAAAGTTTCATGCCACTTTCAGGAGAGTCTTATGGCGCAATACATGCTTGTGTTTCAAAGCGGTAGTACAAGAATTTTTCTAACCTTTAAAAGAAAAAATACCTACCACTAGTTATTAACAACAACAGTTCAGCATCAAATTTTAGGCTTTTTCGCAGTATTTATTTTGTTTCTAACAGAAAACACACTCTCCACGACATTTTGACATCATTAAAAACTTGTTATTTTTAAAAATCATCTTAACCAGAAGCAAAATATTTCGCCAACCTATCAAAACGAAGGATTTGACAAAAATGTCACTTTTATTTTCAAAGTCATAAATGGCAAAATATTTTTAAGTGATTTGAACAATCCATTTCACTATAACTATTTTGCTTTTTTTTTTTTTTTTGTACTTATTACAAAGTTCTTATTCGTTTAGTACCGGATTGTATCCACAGACCAAAGATTCATTAAAGTGAGATCTAGGGTTACTTTCAGCTTAGAAACTTCAAAACAGTGGTCCACACATTTCTGTGGGACCTCCTCTAGCAGTAAAAAAGAAGAAAGTGGGTAGCAAAGTAGCGAAGCGAAGTAGTGAAAGAAGAACCGCAACCTCGCACCTTTTTTTGTAACTGCGTATGATATAGGGTAGGATACTAAGAGAGTGTAACTACCTTAACAAAATGCTAGAAACAGTTAATTTGAATGGTTTTGTACTGCACCCTTATTGTGTCCTTAATTTCAGATATCATAACCAACAAATTAAGACCATGTTTTTCTGTAATTTTCTAAAGATATGGTGATTACCCGGGTTACTGCCAAGCTATGACAATAGCAGCATAACCTCATCGGCCGATGATCGGCCATTCATCGAAACCGATGAGATTCTCATCGGCCGGTGATCGGATTTCGATGAGTTCTCATCGGAAATTGCTCTAATATGTCTCATCGGTCAAAAAGAATCTGAGCAGCAAAACCCGATGAGATTTGGAGCAATTTACGAGCAGTGCAATCCCGTGCCGATAAATTTAGGATCAATTTTGGATGAAACAACGATGAGAGTTGGAACAATTTAAGAGCAGTGTAGTTCCGTGGCGATAAATTTTGGATCATTTTCTTTTCTTTTTTTTTTCTTTCAAATGGGGCTGCAGTAGAGGCACAAAATTTTGCAGACCTAGTGCGATTCCCCAATTAAGCATCCAGTCTTTCACGTAGCACTAGAATCGGCGGAATGCCATTACCCCGAGAATTCTGACCCCCAGTTGCCGCCAGATGGAGGCACCTGGGCGCCACCTGGGCACCTTTTTTGATGCGAAAGAGCACTAGGATTTAATTTTGCCTAGGGATATTCAGAGGCAAACGAATACCCCAAGGGATCTTATTACGCATAATCATACGACATGGGCGCCGAGGATTTTCCGCATCTCGAAAATCCGCCGACTGGCCAACTCCAGGATCGAACCCGGGTTTTCGACGCATATTTAATACAAATTTGAGATTGGAACATTTTCATCTGAAAATTTGATCATTACGACCTCTTTCCGATGAAATCCGTAGCTTTATATATTTTCATCGGGAAATTTGATCGAACCAATATTGTTTCCCGATGGAATACAGCTCGGCATATTTCCATCGGGAAATTTGATCGGAAGGTTATAGTTTTCCGATGAAATATAGCTCGGCTAATTTTCTTCGGGAAACTTGATCGGAAGGATATCATTTTCCGATAGAATATAGCTCGGCTTATTTTCATCGGGAAAGTTGATCGGAAGGATACCGCTTTCCGATGAAAAGTAGCTCATCGAAAACCGTGCTCGGATACTGATCGGAACGATGTCATCGTGCGTTACGGGATCAGTTTATGAGGAGTTCGATGATCGGCCGAGCAAAATCCGATGAGTTGATGCTACTTGGGGACTCTTCAGCCTTATGATAAATCCACCTCTTACTCTGACTAAGGCCCCTATATATACGAGCCGGCGCATCAAGATTAAGTTTCACCACTTTGGATCCAGCGCGTGTTTGTGTGCTTGAGTGGTTGTCTTTTCTGGCCAGTAATCGCGTTTTGGTAATTTTTCACTGTAAGCAATTATTAGCGGCACGTGGATTTGGCAAAGCTTAGCAATATGCCAAAACTTTTTTCTGGTAACCCTACTCCGCAACAATGAAAATTTGAAAGTAAAAGTTAAGGAATTGGATCCAAAGTGGTGAAACTTAATCTTGATGCGTCGGCCTGTCTATATAGCGGCTCTAACTCTGACTGGGTATTTATAGTAAAGATTTTTTCCCAACGTTGGCAACAAGTGAGAGATAAAATTGAGTTCATGCGATCAAATACTCATAGTAAAAATATAGTTCAAATGCTGTAACAAAAACAAAAAGTTTGCGATTAAATATTCACAGTAAATCTTATGACCAAACTCTAAAAACAAAACAAAATTCAAACTTAGAATTCTCGCTGAAATGGATTCTGGCAAAAATTTAAAAAACTCACTGGGCAGCAATCTTGATGAACTTGCGAAGCAGCGTTACCCTCCTTCCGATGGTGTTGGCGAGTGTCATCTCTGTGGCAACCCAAAATTGTATCTCGTTGAAGCGCCTCAAGAAGACGTCTAGATTTGACATTATCTTTCGAAACTGGTGGCGACCAAACACTTGATAGATCAACTCGTACTGAAAAGATAATGTTTAAATGTATAATATAATGCTTCGGATGATAAAGTTCTGGGTTGAAAAGCAATGATTGGTACACAAACGGAAACAAAATGTCTTATAAATATTTACTACAGATATATATTTTCTTGTTAGGGGTAATATCACCTTTTTCAGAGCGGTATATTTTTTTAGAATAAAAGAATAATGGAACTGCAAACATATTTGACGATTAATTTCAAGGTTTGTAGTTTTGCTAATGTAGCCAATTTTTTAGTGCTTATCTGGAGCTAGGTGTCAAACTTATATAAGAAGCGAAAATCATCTTTAAATTATATCGCTAAGAACAGGCCTTCCACACAACCACCTTTAGCATCCTCTAAAATTTGTAAAAGACTTGATGGAAGTTTCTGACTATTGAAACCATACAATATATCTTAAGCGCCAAAATGTTACTATAACAGCGACATTTTGTAGAATTTAAAGTATGTATTATTTAACTCATTTTCAAAAATATAATATATGCCTAAAAGCAACATTTACATGCTTGGTAAAAAGTAGAGCCCATATTGACATTATTAAATTAATTAAACATAACATGAGTTAAATCCATCCGAAATAAAAATGTTGATTCCTCGATGAAACAATTCTTCCAGCTACCACATTAAAAGGAAATTTATTGTTTATGACTATTTATTGCTAAACAATTTCCCATATCTGTGAACCCCCCCCCCCCCCCCCCAATTCACAGAAACATGGGAAATTGTTTAGCAATAAATGGGGGAGAGAAAGAGAGAGAGACTTATCTTTGCAAAGAAAGCCGATCACGAAATTTATTGTTGATGTTAACAATACAAAGCTTCTCTGTAATTAAACACACAGCCACGATTCATTAGAATAGTTTAAAAATACCGAGCTGCAAATACCTGTGCTATTTCTGAAGCTTAATTTTATTTATCTAACAGTAATTCAGTAAATAATAAAGTTGCAAGTTTGCAAGTCAAAAGAAACACTTTACCTTGTACTGTAAAAACCCTTATTCTTACGCGCCCGTGGTAATTGTGGAAAATTTGGAATTGCGAAATATTTTTTCGTAGAACATTTTCAACCTTTTTGGTTCTGTGTTTTCAGAATTGAGAAATTTTCAGTTTGCGAAAACGATAGATTCATTTCCCGAAAATTGCCGCTAGCAAAAAAAGTGCTTTTACAGTAATTCAAGAATGAACTATATTTTGGATTAGTGCTGCCATCTGTCCTTGCTTACCAGAGACAAGAAATTATTTAAATAGTTTAATTTTTTTACCTGAGATGGGGGGGGGGGGGCATTAAAATGAAATGAGCTACCCAAAGAAAGAAAAATATTAGGCGTTTTTATTTACTGATACAGTTTTTTTTAATATTATTATTTTATATAAGTAAAGAGAAAGGACTAAAAAAATTATTTTGCTTTTCATAAATATTTAAAAAATATACCTACAATATATACAAAAGGGTATACATTATAGTTTTCAGCAGACAAATCAACGAAATTACCTTTTCGGATTATTATACAGTGAAGTTAATAATTTAAAATACTCTGAACAATGGCTATAACGCATATTTTGTTATAACTAAAAATGCTCTAAAAACGAAACTTTTCACGTGAAACAAATAAGTAACACCTTGTTTCCAATTTAGTAGGACATATTGTCAAAATTTCATTTTTAATCAAATATTACCGTCGAAAAATAATAATCCGAGTTCTTCGTCCAGAAAAAAATTACACCAACTGCATATGGTGCTGCCATCTATGAGACAACAACCCACTATTATTATACATGAGACGGGATGTAAATTTTAATTTACGTAGTATATATGCACCTCTAATTACGAACTTATCATTTTTAGTTCAAACAAAAAAAATTTACTGACACATAAATTAAAACTGAGGAGGGATAAAATGAATTCATCATAGTAAGAGCTCCGTTGGTCGAGGAATATTTTAAAGCAAAAAAGAAAAAAATGCCTTACTTTTGTAGTTTTATTAAAAAAAAAAAAAAAATACAAAATCAAAATGGAAGAACAAAACAAAACAATCAAGAAACATTTATAAAAAGAAAAAGCTATTTTCTGACCCCTACCGGATTGAATCGATTGACTTTCATGTCCAACTCAACCATACCCTGTGTAACGAGAGGAGGCGGCCGGAAAAGAAATTAATTTCCCCCTCTCCACATTTTACCCTGATGGTTGTCATAGTAACGACGAAATGAACTTTTCTTCTACTTAGCTTTTTCAACAATGCTTAAATTCAAACTATTAAAATTGCTTTGTGCCCGAACTAATTCAATCAACGTCAATAAAATACTTTTTGAAGTATTTATATAACGCTTACTCATGATGGTACGTCTTGCTAAAACAAACTATTTAGCACTAGATTTGTTAGAAAACAATTAGAAATAACTGAGATATGGTGATATAAATAAAATCTTAACCCATTAATGCCTAGCGTCCCTTTTTAGGGACGGTCCAAAAAGTGTCTGAATTGACCAAAAATGAACATTTTAACTAAATAATAGTGTTCAATTATTACTTTGGTCTTGTTTCAATTCATTAGAAACAGATTACAGCACATAACCATTGTAAAGTGTGTTCTGTAGCCGTGTAACTAGTATACAAAATATTTTTGGGAAAAAAAAGTCAGGCATCAATGGGTTAAGCCTAATTCGACAAACAAAAATAAATGAAGTGACTCGACAGCAGTGTATAAATAAAGAGTAGAACTGTTGTCTTTCGTGCGGTTTCCATGGAGATGATGCGAAATTTCTAAAATTGATACGCCTATTTAAAAGTAACCGAGCCCATCCATTTCGGGATACATTAAAGCAATGCGAGATAAAATAAACTGCAATAGATACCTTTATTTTTCGGACATTGAAAGATTGAGTCCATCAGTG
>JAXGGA010009133.1:0-52959 GCA_038373865.1 Uloborus plumipes | reverse complement strand
CTATAATGAAAGCATCTCTTCCTTCATGGCTGCTCCCGGAACTTGTATTTATTCCTGGCGTAGGACTTATAAAGCTGTCTGTAGATTCTAAAAGCCTTTTTTTAATACTATATTTATTTCAATTTCTTCTGACGAAAGACACATCGCGATAAGAGGTTCGCTGATATTGGTTGAGAACTCAATCGAGCACACAGTAGGATTATGTAACCCTAAATTTTAATTTACGAATCTAATTTGTTAATCCTTATTCCATCTTTGAATTTTTTTCAGTTGATCTTCATTAAAATGTTTTGATATATCAGCTACCGTCAGTTGTTATTTATGTGGTTACATTGTTGCGAATTCTCAAGATGGTCATACAATTTTCAAATCGAGATTCCTTTGCTCATTGCCAGCGTTTATTTAGGCGAATTGTACAAATCAATTCATATTACGAACAGGGCAAGATATCTTATGGCTTCTTCAGGTTTCGAGATACTAAAGTGTCAGCAAAGAGCTTACTTGCGCAACTATCAAGCACTCATTTTTGATCAATGCTAAAATGTTCAGTATTTTCCTTTTGCTTTGTCCATGTAACATGACAGAAGTAGCCTAGAACTATAGCAAAAGTAGGTTTCTGCATCCCTTCAGCTTGGCTTCCATTGGCTCCGAAAATCAATAGATAAAATAGTTCTTTAATTTTATTTATTGGATGTTAGATGGGGAGCTTATTCGTAGTAAAAAGGCAAACCAAATGTTGCAGATCCTTGTTTCTTTTTTTTTCCCAAACCACGACAAAGTTTTTTTTCCTGTTCTTACAGGAGAGTATATTTGATTGCTATTAGTTAAGAAATAGTAACATCTTTCTCATTTAATAAGATCTACCAGAGATTAGGAATGAGTTCTGGGTTGTTATCTTTGATTTTGAGCATAAAGTATAGAGCTACATAATTTTTATAGCATATTGCAAATTTCACATTTTAAAACTAATAAGCAATTATTTACTAATTTGTGATACACGAAAGCATCTAAAACTTTATCACATGTGACAAACTAATAAATTCTTTCAGATTAAAATGGCGAAAACAGAGTTTTAACTGTTTGACAAAATTTATTGAAAATATTAAATAAATAAATAAATAAATAAATAAAAAATACAGAAAATTGCCAACTCTTCTGTGAATTTGCTGCAAAGGAAGGAATTGTACCACTCATCTCACTTTTATTAATGGGAACTTAGTGCACCTTTTCAGTAGTACTTATTATCGAAGAGAGAGAGGAAAAAAATACCGACTCGGTTTTCAAACAAAACGGCATACATTCAGAATTAAAACTGCGATATCTTCTTAATTCCTTTTACATAAAAATTTATTGTGCTCTGGGACATAATCTATTATGCCTTTGTCCTTAAATATGTACCCAGAAAATATGATACAAATGTGTTGCTGTTAGCCTATTTAGTTTTTTTTTTTTTTCATCTCCTGAACATTTTTGGAAGATGGATATGTTTCTTTTTTATAAATTGTGGTCCTCATATATCATTAATTAATATGTATATTTCTTGAGAGGTGCCGCCGCATTGTTTATCATTGCTTGATCTAGCAACAATAAGACATCTAATCATATCCTACTGTTGCCTTGAACCGGCGATACATCATACATTTACTGTATCGTTCATTGCCGCGGTTGTTTGGGACACCTTCGGGGCTACACGACTGCCTTACTTGGATAAGACAAAAACAAGCAACACTGATTAGGTTTAGACTAACAAATTCAAACCTTTTCACTTGAAAAATATCTTTTTTGGGTGTATTTTGTTTTATTTATATGTTTAACATATGATTTATTTTTTAAAAAACATTGATGGTTGAAGCAGTGTTATTTTTTTAGTATCTTTTATTCCAGTTTATTATACATGCAGAAAGCTACAGCCTCAACTTTTCTTATTTTCTTCACATCAAACATTTAGCGCATTGTGTTAAGATTGCAGAATTGTTTCCATAAAACTATTTAAAAGGAAAATCCTGAAAAATAGTTTGCTAATAACAAAAAATAAGTGACTAAAACTTAAAAGAGTCTACTGGCTACTGGTTTCCAACTAAATATTTGAATTTTCAAGTTGAGTAAGAAGTGAGACTTATTAGAGTTAATGAGAACGGCTAAGTGAAGTTAAGTCGGAGGACAAAATGCACCTTCTATCAGGAGTGTGTACCTAAGAGACCCACGAAGAGACAATTTCATTTCATAGCTTCACACCAAATAGCACTACTACGAGCGTGTGTCTTTAGGTATTCTCCCTCCCTCCTCCAACGACCTTTTTTTAGTCATCATTGGAAATTTTCTAGCATCAGTAGCAGTCATCTGCTGTTTTGTACATGAGAGATAAGTGTGACTGTTTAATTCCGGGATTCAAATGAAACACGGACGATCGCAACTCACCAATGCAATCGCAATTCCCAAATTTGGATTCAAGTGAAACGTTACAATCGCTACTAGATGCTATTCTATCGTAATTCGACTTCCAGTAGCGATTGCAATGGTGTTTCACTTGAATTCGGCCCTAAGTTACTTTTTGCGCCTATTTATTTTATTGTTCTAGGCTTAAATATTATAGGCTTGTTAGGAAAGGTACCTAGAAGCACGAGTGTATGTTATATTACCGTTATAATAACAATGTCCGATTAATACTTAGAAAATCAAATGAAACAAGAACTTATTTAAATAGTCACGCGTATCTCTCAGATACAGTGCTTTTTTTCTAACAAACTCAAACTAAACATAACTTTCTAACTGAACTCAACTCAACATACAAATTTCCTCAAATCATAATCTAAAATGACAAGTATAATAGTAGACTCAAAAGGTTCTGCTGTGAAGTATGCCAAAAATTAATATGTATGAAATAGTGTATCTTAAAGATGCAAGCGACCTTTCATGATAGTATCGGAGCTGCTCTTGCTGGAGGGTTAAAAATTAGAAAGGAAGAATGTACTATGTAGGAAAAAGTCAGCAAGAGTAAGTTTTAGAAGGGGAATTTTACTGCTTAAGCTTAAAAAAAAAAAAAAAAAAAAAAAGATTTAAATCAGTGATTTAAAAAAATCTTTGATTTAAATTGCGATTTTAATCATAGACACGTTGTTATAAATAATAGATGCATTCCATCTGCTAGGAAATTTAATTTTTATTTTATTTCAGAGGCATGCGAGTTTCAGAAACTGCGGAATCAAGAGCATATCGAAACTTATGGAGAAAAATGTCTCCCAATTTATAGGATACTTGATCTTGATAGTTTTTCTCCAACACCTTCATATATTTGTTCAAAGGTCCTAATCCAGTGAAATGAGTGTTCAGCAGGCCAAAAGATCTAAAATCAATTGTCGTAAGTTGAGGGCGATTTGTTTCAGAGTGAAAGGTTACAAATTCCACATCAATAAGAGTTGGTTCTACTTCAGCTTTAGCAGTGATGGATACTTTAGGAAGCTTGCCATACTTAACTTTGCCATCGTAATGTGTTTTCAGTTCACTGAATCTTAATGTACAGGAGATACTGGTGTGGCTAGTGAAGTTGGTAGGACCTTGGCAATTACTGTCTCTGACAATTTTGGACAATCCAGTTGCATATCCATTGGTATAATCGGCCTTTCCTCTAACCTTCCCTAGAAATGTTCGGTCGTAATACTCAAATGTGTAATTTGGAAGCTCAACCGGGTCTAGTTTTTGACTTCTTATGTATGTTGGAAGAACATAGTTCAAAACATAATCAACGTATTGATTTGCTGTTGGTTCACCAAAAGATCCACCTGAAATAGTATTTAAATAATACTTTATTTCATATTGATTAATAAAAGTAAAAAGAAAGAAAAAAAAGGAAATATAAAATATCTGCACTAGTCATATGCGTCTGATATAATCAAAGCGTGAGATGCAGTGGCGTACTCAGGGTTGGGCTGATAGGGCTGCAGCCCCCTCCGAAATTTTCAAAACTAATTCTAAAAATGTAAGCTAAGTTTTTTTTTTTCTAAATTTCTTTTTTTTTTTGAAATCCTAAATGAGAAAAGCTTTCAGAACAGATAATTAAGTATAGGGCAAAATGAAAACACATTTTTTTTAATATTTTGAAATGTCTATTTTACTGTACGCCATGTTTATGATTATCCTATTATTCCATTTTATTCGTTTTTATTGCTATCAAATCTATGTTTTAGAAATGCCGGTTAATGTTTTTCAGTCACCTAATTCTGTTAAATAAATTTCAGAAAATTGAATTGAAACCCAGTATTGGAAACAATTAGTAAAATAAACTGCAAAATTAACATTATTAGAGCTTTAACTTGCCAAAATATTGCAAACAAGTGTTTCAGCAACACCTCTTTCATTGAAGAATTTTTTTTCTTTAAATTTATCATTTTTTGTGTCTATCAAAACGTTTTCTTCACAATAATTTTAAGGAAAAAAAAATGTTTTTAATGATGTATTTTTGTCTACTTAAATAGGCATTGAAGCAAAAATTCGAGACATTTACTTTTCTTGGCTACATTTCATGGGGTGCTCCCCCCCCCTCTCAAAGAGTCTTGACTTAGCCCCCCCCCCCCTGAAATGATTTGTCTGCGTACGCCACTGGTGAAATGGTTCGCGAAATGTATTAAAACACTAAAATTAAAATGACATAACTCGCCTACAAAATTCCTATGAATACTTTTTACAGCAAATATCCGCCTATACATTCATAACAAGACATATTGATTAGTAAATGTAAAAAGAAAGAATAAAAAAGGAAATATAAAATATCTGCACTAGGTCGGATGCGTCTGATACACTAGGTGGCCAAAAGTATCCGGACACTTTCAAAAATTCACATTTTTACATATAGCTCGAGAAATAAGTGATCAATTGTTCTTTAACTTTAGTCATACAAAATATAGGCTTCACCGAACATTTCCAAGTTGAAATTAAATTACCCTTGCATTTGGGGGACGACAAGAAGGGGGTTGAAAGAAAAACCGCTTTTTGACCATAACTCTACGAAAATAGCTCGGAATAAGCTATCAATTTCAGTAATTAATTAGCATACTATGTATAATTACTGTACAAATTTTTATGAACGTACCACTCTTACTTCTGAAGATATGAAACATTTTTGAAAAAACGGCAATTTTATTTGAAGGGTTTTTGCTCATAACACGCAGAGTTTTTGATCAAACCTTATCACAACTTCAGGAAAGATGACAAAATACAAGAGAAAGAACATACTAAAACTGTAAATAAAAATATTAAAAATTCGATGAGATATGAATGTTAAAAGGAAATAATTTTTCACGGTGCATGCGCGAACGACAGAAATTTATAACTACAAAAATATTGTAGCCTGATTTATACTGCATCTTATAAAAAAAGTTCCAGTTGAATATCATGAAAAATGAAAAAGATATCAGCGATCTAGTGAGCTGTATTTCATTCATTCCCAGACAATACATAAATAGTGAGGGTCTGTCCACAAAGAGCTATTTTTAAATTAAAGGTTATTGCGTCGTCTTTCAAAACCAGCGTTTCAGAGGGTGTCCGGATACTTTTGGAAACGTACGTATAAGGTCTTTTTGGCCGAACAGACGAAATGTGACTTCTATGCCGAATATAAATTTTCAAACTGTATACAATTCAACATTGAAAAAAAAATGATCGATTGTCACCACACTATTTGTGGACAACCCCTCACTATTTATGTATTGTCTGCGACTGAATGAAATACAGCTCACTAGATCGCTGATATCTTTTTCATTTTTCATGATATTCAACTGGAACTTTTTTTATAAGATGCAGTATAAATCAGGCTATAATATTTTTGTAGTTATAAATTTCTGTCGTTCGCGCATGCGCCGTGAAAAATTATTTCCTTTTAACGTTCATATCTCATCGAATTTTTAATATTTTTATTTACCGCTTTAGTATGTTCTTTCTCTTGTATTTTGTCATCTTTCCTGAAGTTGTGATAAGGTTTGATCAAAAACTCTGCGTGTTATGAGCAAAAACCCTTCAAATAAAATTGCCGTTTTTTCAAAAATGTTTCATATCTTCAGAAGTAAGAGTGGTACATTCATAAAAATTTGTACAGTAATTATACATAGTATGCTAATTAATTACTGAAATTGATAGCTTATTCCGAGCTATTTTCGAAGAGTTATGGTCAAAAAGCGGGTTTTCTTTCAACCCCCTTCTTGTCGTCCCCCAAATGCAAGGGTAATTTAATTTCAACTTGGAAATGTTCGGTGAAGTCTATATTTTGTATGACTAAAGTTAAAGAACAATTGATCACTTATTTCTCGAGCTATATGTAAGAATGTGAATTTTTGAAAGTGTCCGGATACTTTTGGCCACCTAGTGTATAATCAAAGCGTGAGATGGTTCTCGAAATGTATTAAAACACTAAAATTAAAATGACATAACTTGCCTACAAAATTTCTATGAATACTTTTTACAGCAAATATCCGCTTATATAACAAGACACATCATGGGTATGAAATTAATCGGTAGTCATGGTACTTGTGTAACCGTAGAATCCTAACTTTAAATAAAAAAGGGCGCATATAGTTCAAAAGAACTCTCAAAATTACCTCAAACTGTCTATTGTCAATATGAGTGAAGGGGTGACTTAAAAAAAAAGAGCTTATTCACATAAATTAAAATGTAAACTAAAGGTGGATTATTATTTAGTAAATTAAAAACGCAGTACATTGGGGTTTTCAATTAATAAAGCTGTTCGCATAAACCAGAAGGGGAAAAATGCGTTTAATATCGCATAAAGAAACTACTAGTTTTGTTCAAAAAGAATCGACTCCATTTCAGTTTTCAAACAGAAAGCAACTATGCTAAGCTATGATCAATCACATAGCTGCTTTCTATTTCCCATGATCCTTTGCTACAGGCCATGACAGCTGTAATTTTTGACCTTTTGAAATTAGTGCTCTTTTTCCATCATGTTTACAGGAAAAAATATTTATTTTGTTTTTCATTTTAATTTGTTATAGCAGTTAATAGTAACAATACTATGCAATGCACCATCAACTCGTTTATTCCATCCATGGACTGCAGTTTGGTGCTTTTTGGCCCTCATCAGCATGGAATAGGAATTAAACGAGCTGGAGGCGGAAATCCTCTTATAGAGCAAAGAGAGCCAACAAAAATTGGTAGCTAATGTGAAATTAGAACACCAGCGAGCGACCGCACTTGGTACGGTACAACTCGAAAATTTCGAGGCAAAGCTCGGGAATAAAGCAGTAAGTAACCGCCCCTAAACCAGGGCTAAGGCAGAAACATGCAATACACCACCAACTCGTTTATTCCAACCATGGATTGCAGTTTCGTGCTTTTTGGCACTCGTCAGCATGGAATAGGAATCAAACGATCTGGAGGCAGAAATCCTCTTATAGAGCAAAGACCCTGACTTCGGGGCGGTTACTTACTGCTTTATTCCCGAGCTTTGCCTGAAAATTTTAGAGTTGTACCGTACCAAGTGCGGTCGCTCTCTGGTGTTCTAATTTCACCTTAGCTACCAGTTTCTTTTGGCTCTCTTTGCTCTATAAGAAGATTTCTGCCTCCTGATCGTTAATTCCCATTCCATGCTGACGAGTGCCAAAAAGCACGAAACTGCAGTCCATGGATGGAATAAACGAGTTGGTGGTGTATTGGATGTTTCTGCCTTAGCCCTTACTTAGGGACGGATACTAATTTTAGCGCGCAAAGTGTTCAATCCGCAGTAGGGTGTACTGAAAAGTACCTATTTTTCATAACAACAAATTTCCAATAGTGTGGAAAAGTTGTCTTAATTATTAGCTTGTATGCAAAATGTTATTGATATGAGTTTTAATACCTTCAGTTAACTCTTCATTGTATTTTTTTTTTTGTACATTTTTATCTCCTTTTCAAAAAATGAGAAAAAGGAATCCTTAGTTCTAATAGTACCAAATATTTGCCATAAAGTAACCTTAGAGCGAGTGTTAAATTTTGTTCATTTGAGTTAATATCTTCAGTTACCTCTGGTGACGTTTATCATACAAAATTCGATAATTTTAGTTTTTTGATTTTTTTTTTAAACTTAATAATTAAAGATAATCGAGTTCCAATAGTCCCAAAAAGTTGCTAAATGGTATTTTCCGAACGTGTGCAATTTTTTATTGATGTGAGCAGATGGCTTTAATTACCTCTGGGGACGTTCATTATACAAAAATCGTTAACTTTATTATTTTTTCAATATTTTTCTTAAAATAAGAATTTGGAATTCTTAGTTACAACAGAGCCAAAAATTTACCAACGGTCCATGGATACTACACTAGGTGGCCAAAAGTATCCGGACACTTTCAAAAATTCACATTCTTACATATAGCTCGAGAAATAAGTGATCAATTGTTCTTTAACTTTAGTCATACAAAATATAGACTTTACCGAACATTTCCAAGTTGAAATTAAATTACCCTTGCATTTGGGGGACGACAAGAAGGGGGTTGAAAGAAAAACCGCTTTTTGACCATAACTCTTCGAAAATAGCTCGGAATAAGCTATCAATTTCAGTAATTAATTAGCATACTATGTATAATTACTGTACAAATTTTTATGAACGTACCACTCTTACTTCTGAAGATATGAAACATTTTTGAAATAACGGCAATTTTATTTGAAGGGTTTTTGCTCATAACACGCAGAGTTTTTGATCAAACCTTATCACAACTTCAGGAAAGATGACAAAATACAAGAGAAAGAACATAGCAAAGCGGTAAATAAAAATATTAAAAATTCGATGAGATATGAACGTTAAAAGGAAATAATTTTTCACGGCGCATGCGCGAACGACAGAAATTTATAACTACAAAAATATTATAGCCTGATTTATACTGCATCTTATAAAAAAAGTTCCAGTTGAATATCATGAAAAATGAAAAAGATATCAGCGATCTAGTGAGCTGTATTTCATTCAGTCGCAGACAATACATAAATAGTGAGGGGTTGTCCACAAATAGTGTGGTGACAATCGATCATTTTTTTTTCAATGTTGAATTGTATACAGTTTGAAAATTTATATTCGGCATAGAAGTCACATTTCGTCTGTTCGGCCAAAAAGACCTTATACGTACGTTTCCAAAAGTATCCGGACACCCTCTGAAACGCTGGTTTTGAAAGACGACGCAATAACCTTTAATTTAAAAATAGCTCTTTGTGGACAGACCCTCACTATTTATGTATTGCCTGCGAATGAATGAAATACAGCTCACTAGATCGCTGATATCTTTTTCATTTTTCATGATATTTAACTGGAACTTTTTTTATAAGATGCAGTATAAATCAGGCTACAATATTTTTGTAGTTATAAATTTCTGTCGTTCGCGCATGCGCCGTGAAAAATTATTTCCTTTTAACGTTCATATCTCATCGAATTTTTAATATTTTTATTTACCGCTTTAGTATGTTCTTTCTCTTGTATTTTGTCATCTTTCCTGAAGTTGTGATAAGGTTTGATCAAAAACTCTGCGTGTTATGAGCAAAAACCCTTCAAATAAAATTGCCGTTTTTTCAAAAATGTTTCATATCTTCAGAAGTAAGAGTGGTACGTTCATAAAAATTTGTACAGTAATTATAAATAGTATGCTAATTAATTACTGAAATTGATAGCTTATTCCGAGCTATTTTCGAAGAGTTATGGTCAAAAAGCGGTTTTTCTTTCAACCCCCTTCTTGTCGTCCCCCAAATGCAAGGGTAATTTAATTTCAACTTGGAAATGTTCGGTGAAGCCTATATTTTGTATGACTAAAGTTAAAGAACAATTGATCACTTATTTCTCGAGCTATATGTAAAAATGTGAATTTTTGAAAGTGTCCGGATACTTTTGGCCACCTAGTGTATATGGCCACTTTTCGTTTTGTTTGAGAGAAGGGTTATTATTTCTTATCAATAAAAAAAAAGTATTGAAAAAACGATAACATTAACAAATGTTGTTTGTTGAACGGTCTCAATATCATTGTTAAAGCGGTGGGTTGCATATGGCACCTTTTAGGGTGGAACGTTGTAACACCAGCGGCACCGCTGAAGGGTACCAGTTGACTCCGTATGACACCCTTAAAGGTGTCATTTGTCTCCTAAGGGTGCCATATGAAGCCGAAGTGGTGCCATACAGACTACAGAGTCAAATAGTACCTTTAAGGGTGCCTTAAGGGAGTCAACTGGCACTCTTCAGGGGCAGCCACTGGTGCTACAATATTTTACCCCAAAAGGTGCAATATGCAACCCGCAGTTTCAACAGCGTAATAACTGAAGCCATTGACCCACATCAATAAAAATTTCCACACGCAATTAAGGATATACAATGGCACTATTTCAAGTTAGAATTCTTTCTTTTCATTTTTGAAGAAAAAAAAACTATAAAAAAAAAACGAATTTAATTTAAAGGAAAAAAAACGGTCCCAGAGGCAGCTGAAGATATTAACTCAGAACAAAAAAAAATTTGCACACTCACTAATATTAATATAAGGCAACTTTTTCGCACCATTGGAAATTTAATGTAGAAAAAAAAATCGATGTACCTTGTTCCACAGTAAACCCAAGCATATGGAACTAACCATTTTTTTTAAAGAAGGGAAAGTTTTTCAAATACGTGACATCTGCTAATTGTTACCAGATCTTAATCATTGCTAATTGTAACCAGATCCTAATCATTGCTTATTTGTTAATTTCTATCAATTACGTGCTTCTATTTACTTCAGACAACGTAACGATTTAATGTTTGTAATTTGCGTATAATACGTCTATATAGAGTGTGTCTTCGAAATTAAGTGCGGCGTTTTCTTAAAACCGGAAGCTTGAAAATGAGTCAGTTATTCTGTAGAAAAGCATTTTCCCCCCAAGATCCAATCAGTCAAGTAAATAAAAACTTTAGTAAAAAGGAACAGTATTGTATTCAAGTGTGAAATAAAAACCAATAAATCAGAGTACAACATAAATAAAATGCAAACAGGATTCACATAACGTACCAATGAAAAAAAGGACGCAACCAATTGACAATATCATTTTGTGACGTAATTAAGACCTAAAATTAAAGAAAGAAAATACATACATTAATAATACTTGTTTCATAATCTTCGAAAGGGAGAAAGAAACTCTTAAAATGAAATTTAAAATGTTTATCTGTTGCCAGTTTCCATTTGTTAGCAATCAAAATACTTGTAATTGATTTTAGTCTAAGGATTTTAAAAGGATTTTCAATTTTTCCTCTTTATTCTGCTTTTGCGACTAGCAACTTTTTACAGTAAGGATTATTTTTCCTTTTCCATATCCTATTGAAAATAATTAAAGATATATTTGAATTAAAAATGCTTTCTGAACAGTAAAGTTCGTTTAAATATGAGGTCGACATTCAAGATGGGGGATTTTTTAAATATTTAATTTAATCTTAGTACTTGTTCAGCTTTCAGTTTAGCTTGTAATGTGAAAAAATAATTTCAAATATGAACTTTATTTGAAGAAAGATCAGAAGCAACTTAACTACCGAGAATGTTGTAGGTTTTACAATTGTTTTGAAACATATTTAGTGAGTTGGAACTGACTAAAGTTATGTCACAAATTCAGCATCATGGAAATCATTGTACCGACGATAAAAATAAAATCCATTCACTTATACCTTCTATTATGATTAAAATTCTAACTTAATTTAATTATTTTAGTCTAATACCTATTGTAATTATTTTTTAAACAAAATGTCCTTCTTTTAATCCAAACGACTTGAAAAATAATAATGTCAGGTATCTCTTCCTTCTACACACATTTTGGTTCACTTTAACCCTCCGTTAATAAAGGTTGCGGTTGCCTGCTTTGTACATGTATGAAGACTGATATAGAGCAATTTTTCGTCTGATTTTTAAAAAATCTTCTTAATTAACTATAACGGAACTCACGCAACTTTTGCAAGTGCTACTCTTTTAAAATTTGTATTCTAATTTTCAAGTTTCAAAAAATAACGGACGGGAAGAGAAGGGGTCGTATACTGAGAAATCACCACTGTAACTATGTTATAAATATTCATACTTTTATTTCCTAGCTAAATATTAATTTTTAACAATTCTCTTACATTTTTCTTTAATAATTTGTTATTCAAAGTATCTTTGAACCACGAATTTCTTTAAAGAATAAAAATCAATATATTCATAGATTTAATTTAAAAAAAAAAGCACTCAAACTTACCCTGTTGAATTTTGAGAAGAACTTAACATCTCTAAATAGCGATTTAAATAAGTTATTTGTAGTCGCAATCGATTTTAGAGTCCAAAATCCAATGATAAAATTACGATGTTTTAGAAACTTCATCGTGAGAATTTCCATGTGTAAAATCTCTATCATACAAAAAAAAAAACACTATAAAGAAAAGTTAAAAAAATATCTCACCATATTCACTTTACACTAATATATTCTTCAATTTAACAGCGATGAAGAAATGTTATAAAATATATTCAAGGTGAAATTATTAAGAATGCCTTTTTTTAACCATCGACGAACAAGGAAGGGGGTTATAAGTTTGATATGTCTGTGTATCTGATTGTGGCACTCTAGCGCCAAAACGGATGGACCAATTAAAAAAATATATTGTTTGAAAGGAGAGTTGATGGAGAGTGTTCTTAGCTAGGTTGCATCTTCTGATGACATTAATTAACGAAGACATTAATTAAAAACCTGTAAAACGTTTTGCGCGATTTTTGAAGTCAAAACATACTTGAAAATTTAAAACATTAGTGCCAAAAGAAAGAGAAAAGTTTTCTGCGTCTGATAGAATGTGTTTGGAACTTTCATGTTATATAGAACTCGAATTATAACGTTTTTTTACCAAATGCAGCTAAGCCTTTATTTACGGGATTGAAACCGATGGCATTGTTGGCCGATGAGGAAAGAAAACTCAATGATTTAAAATGCTTATCTGTTGCCAGTTTCTATTTGTTCACTATTAAAATTCGGTCGAGTCTCGATAACTCCAAGTCTCATAACTTGAATATACTTTAATCTCAAAGTTTTCATTAGGTCCCAAATTCATGGAAAGACTGTATAGGAACTTCCTATAACTCGAACTACCAATAACTTGAAGCTTTTAAACGATCTCTTGGGACTTCGAGTAAGAGACTTGATTGTTCTTGTAATTGATTTTAAAACAAGGATTTTCAATTTTCCCCCTTTATTCTGCTTTTGCGACCAGCAAACTTTACTGATACCTTTCTTTTTCCGTGTTTTCTCGAAAACAGTAATATATATTTAAATTTAAAATACTTTCTGACCAGTGAAGTTCGTTTTAATATGAGGTCGGCAATCAGGTACGGGGTTTTAAAAGAAATTTAATTTAATCTTAGTACCGTAAAATGGGGTGTATAGGAACAGCGGGGTCAATCGGAACAAAACTTCCCAACCGTACAAAGAAATTCTTCATAAATATACTATTGGGTATTTTTCGCCATGAATTTTTTTTTAGAAAGGTAAGATCATAGGAAGTAGGAAAAAAATACTTTTGTCAATCTGGCAACGCTACTGGCTTCTAAAGAGGGCTGCACGTTGAATGCTAGAAAACATCACATTTTCATAGACTGCAAAACTTCATATGTAAGAACAAACCTTCTTATATTTAAAAACTATGAGTGGTATGTTTCAATTATACATGTATCTGAACACCAGAATACCACATTAGAATTTACATTTTTTATAAATTGTGTCATAAAAGTGAAGAATTCTGAAAAATGCCATGGGAAAAAAATTTGCGGGGTGAATCGGAACACTTAGTTCTGTTGTTCCAATTCAAACTTATTTGAAGGAAATTGATTGAAAAATCAAGATTCTAACCCCAATTCTTCTAATCAAGACAGGGACAAGGATTTATTACTGTTTATCCCTTCTCGTGAGCAACTAGATCTTAGAATGACAAAAGTTACAGATTTCAAAAGATTTTTTTCTCCAGGAGACTTTTTTTTACTTAAAATAAAAGGGAGAAAGTCACATAGACTTTATGTAGTAAACGTCCAGCACACAGACAGTGATGAATAAGCGAAAAAATCTTTCAGGACAATACCCGAAACCCAGAAATTTCAAAAAACTAAAGAAAAGGCAGAGTTCATCCCAGGAGATGTTATGAAAAAACTTAAGCCAAGTCACAATTGCTAGTTTTAAGGACAAGTACATATTTGTGGACGACATGAGTGACTTCCATTCATGTTAAATCTTTGCATTTCAATTCAAAAGCTTTTCTTAAAATTACTTTTCATTTTTCATAAGTTCAAAATTATTTTGAATTTTCACAAATCATAAACGTTTACTGGTACTGAAATTATACATTTATTTGACAGTAATTATCTGTTCTTATTCTCCCCCATCAATATTACTCATGTTTGTGAGACCTATTACAGATTAAATTGAAAAAAATAAAAATTTTAACAAGTGTTCCGATTGACCCCTATCAGCGGGGTGATTCGGAACACCCATAATTTGCTATATATTTTAATAATAATTGCTCAAAATCTTTTGTCTTTGCTTGGAATATCAAAAGTAAAGCAAGACCGAAGTTTTTACCCAAAAAATCAAATTTAAAAAAAATCTTTTAACTGCTTTTTTTACAATCAAAGCTGAAAAGTGTTCCGATTAACCCCATTTTACGGTACTTGTTTAATTGAAGTCATTGTGTGTTTGTGTGTATGAAGAATACTTTCATATTTTTAAGCAACAAATTATTTTCAGTAATCAAATCATCGATTTAGGTAGGAAAAAAATTAGGAATAATGGAGAATGGTGAATTTGAATAAATACAGTGAAACTTAAAAACTCAGATGCTATATTATATTATGATAGGAAAAGGGGGGAGGAGCCTTTTCAAATTTCTAGTCTTAAAAATGTATTTCAGAGCCTTTGATAATGTTAGAGGGAGACAGGGAGAAGAGGTATGGAGGTGCTTTCCCGCAATTGTAGATAATCTCCAAATACATCACCGAACACCAAAAATTTATTCGGCTCAAAAATAGTTATTTCCGGAGTATTTTGTCTCACTCAACACGAAAATCATCATATAATCTCTCTACATAAAACACAGTGGGAATTCAAGAAAATAATCTAGGGCGAGAAATGCCTAAAATGAGCCTCTAGTGTTGAATCTGAGACGAAGGAGTCATGGATCAGACTCTTGAGAAGAGTTAGTTGATCAAATAAATCCTGAAGAAGTTCGGTGAATCGATGCAATGTATATCTCTGAAACGCCATACTCTTTACTTCTCCAGGATGTTTTTCCTAAAAACTAAGGAGCAGTGAGCAATGAGCATAGAAAAAGGTTTCCCCAAGACATTTCTGCAATGAAATACTGATATTAGGGTCACAGAGTTGAGTTATAGCTCGCAAATACTGCTGGACTATTACAAGAGATGATCCTTCCTTGACATACAAGAAACAATAGAAAATGAAACATTTATAGCAATAGGATAAAAACAGCCGCTGGCATGTGAAAGTAAACATTGTTTATAGTGAAACACAGGACCTATTTAATTATATTTGATAAACATGATTTTTTTTTCTTTTAAAATTCAACTTAAAATCAATGGGTAGTTATTGCGAATCTTCGTCCAGTGGGCTTTAGTGTATCTTGAAAACAAGAGCTAACAAACAAAAAATTACTTACATTTTTGTTTTTTCTTTCGACCCAAAATTATTAGGCACTGACTATTTAAAACCAGAATATTGACATAAGTTTGTTTTTTGTTTCTTAATGTTATGTCAGGGCAGGGAGAGGGAGGACCCTTGGGCTCTTCCCCGAATTTTTTCGAAATTGTACCAATAACACACCGTTATGGATGATTTTTGGTGATGTTAATGGATGACGAAGGAGGCTCAGGAGGAGAGGGGGGAAGATCTATCAATGGAAATTTTTCGATATTGAAATAAAATGCGATTGTCGGCGCAACGCTATAAGGGCCTGTAGTTTTTCAAAGTTGAAGCTCCAAGAACGAAATTTCAGTCGACTTTCAATGCTACCGGGGAAAGAGGTTTTTCCCAGGGTCTTAATGGGAAATTTTTCAAAAATAAAGCCCTTGAAACGAATTTAATGGCGATATTTAACGGTGTTCGGGGAGCAAGCACACATGCCCCCCCCCCGGAAAATTTTCAAAATTAGCTTTTAAAACCTTAGTTTGTAGACGATCTTTGGTAATGTTAGTGTGAGAAGTTTGAACGTTCGGAAGTCATAATTCAGTAGTTTTTCGAAATTGAAGTCCCAGAAATACTTGCGCATGAAATTAGATGACGTTGTCAGGGAAATCGGGGAATTATCCACCATTTTTTTTTTTTCTTTTTCAGAAATTGGAGCTCTAAAAATAACGTTTTAAACGTTCTTTGGGGATGTTAGGGGTGTTCTCCTGAAAGATTTTCGACATTGAATTCGTAAACGAATAATTATAGGCTATCTTTGATAACAATAAGCGAAGAGATCGGGTTCGGGAACTCTCCTCCAAAATTCTTTCTAAATTAAAGCTTCAGGAACGAAATTCTAAAGCTGCCTTTGGTGACTTAAAATGTAGCAATGAGTTTCGGGAGACTTGTACAATTTTACCATATGGAAGTTCTGTAAACGAAATTTTAGACTTTTTCATGGTGCGAAGTGGGCGTTTCTCGGGTGAGGCTCTCTCTTAGAAGGTCTCTGAAATTAAATTTCATATTACGCAATTGTGGATAATCTTTGATGACGATAGGGGACGGGATTAGATTCTGGAACTCTCATCCAGAATTCTTTCAAAATCAGTTTCAAAAACGCCCCCCTAGGCAACCTTTGGAGACGTAAAATGAAAGGAAAAGGTTCAGGGGATTCCCCTCCTCTACATACCACATGCAGACGACCCTGGCGATGTGTAAACTAACTTTTACTTGAATCCCAAGATTATCGTTTCTGAAATATATATAAAGTGGTGCACGCTGAAAGTGAAAATAATCCTTTCTTCAGCAAAACTTCTCAAAACATTGCAGTAAAGCTTTGAAAATAGATTTGAACAGCTTGTTTATTGCAGAAATCTGCCAAGAGCAAAATTTTTAACAATTACTTTTACAGAGAAAATATAATAAAGCAAGAAAATGAACTTTGATCTGTAAAGCATCAAAATCAGGTCTATTGAAGCAGAAATTAAATCAACACCTTCATGAAAACTTACTGTATAGCTGGACTGCTTTTGCTTTTTTTCTTAAAACAAGAAATTTGTCCTTTGACTGGTTTGGAGATAAACGATTCAGTTTGTTGTACACGATGGCGCTATATAACATCTAATCAGTTGTAAGTGAGGTGTACCACTGACAAAGGCAGGATTAGGGCTTCCACACTGCCGGCTCCGTTTGGAGCAGTGTGGCTTTCAACCGGAAAGAATTGCAACCAAATGGAACCATATCGTCTTCAGCGAAGAATCCGGATTCAATTTGGAAAATGATGACTCTCGGCAACGTGTGTGCAGGCTCTATTATAAATGTCTCAATAGTGCTGTTGCTTATCAACGGCACACCGCATCCACGGCTTTGGTGACGCAATGGGGTACCATGACGTACGATACACGGTCACCCCTAATATTGATATACAACTTGACAGCCCACCCAGCTGTATATTTTTGTCATGCTGTAGCATTTATTATATTTAATAAATTTTATATTGAAGCAACTATACATATAATTGAAAATAGTTGTAGAAATAACTTGTTTAGTTCCTATTATTTCAAATTTGTATTTCAAAAAATTGCCTTTTAATCAAAATTGAAAGAGTGCAATCATGTAAGACTATTCAATGTAATAAAATGTAAGCGGTACAATTCAATTGTGCTCCTAAAAAGTGCATCAATGAGAGGCACTTAGGCCTAAAATAAGAGGTACATATAAGTAAAATAAGAGTCACATCGTGCCTTTGATATCTGGAGGCACAATGTACCTCTAAGATTCAGAGACAAAAAAAAAAAAAAAAATCATTTTTGCCTCTGAATTTCAAAGGTACAATTGTCCCTTCTAACTTCAGAAGCAAAAACGCTCCAATTTTGTCTCTGAAATCCGAGGTAATATTTCTAGAGTGAACAATAGGGTGTCTCAAAAAAACCGAAAGTCGGAATCTTTTAACACATATTCTCTTTTTTTTTCCTTTTACGTCAAAACAATTGTAAAAAATGTTTTATGCAATTTGAGCAACGATAACCCGTGCCGATTTTCGTCCGAAAGTGCGAAATAGCATTTTTTCACTAGGCCACATCGAAAAAAACTTATTACGGAAATTCAAAACTTCATGTTGATAAAACGCTTCCCCTATATCCCCACATGTCCCATAAAAACATTTATCCAAATTAAAAAATATTTAGGTACCCCACATGAGGCTTAAAATTAATAATTTTCTTCAAAAAACAGTTTTTTTTCTATGTTTTTTGTAAAAAATGAAATATAAATTTTAAAAAATTATCAAAATGAAAAATATGAAGCATAAAGTATGTAATTAGAGCTAAATATAAGTTTTTTCTCTCATTTTATATTTAATTCTCCCGCAAATTACTTAAAATTACGGTTTTTTTTTTTTTTTTTTCAAGTTTTAAGTTAAATTTTCTCAGTTAAAATACTACATTTTTTAAAAAATATTCATTTGCAAATGCTGATTTTAAAGTTCATTCTTTAGTGATTTTGGAACTTGATATTTTCTTTAAATGTATCTGTAATTTAAAATAAATATATAATTAAAATAAATAGATAGAAAAAATAATTAAAACAAAATAAGACAATTTATTTACAACATATATTTACAGCGATATTACGGAACAATAAACATTACTGAACATACTTTCGTTTTGATGTTTGTTTATTGCAGCCAGGGTATATTGCAGTCAGGTTCGGTGTTCTTGATCGCAAAGTAACAAAAATTATTTTTGCTTCTCATCAGCTGTTAGCAACCCATGAAAGTCCTGCATCATCTTTACCGCTCTTTCAGCTGTATCATTTACTGCTCTAAGCACTGAGCGTCTTTTTCCCTTCAAGCCCCACTATTATTTAGCGTTATTCGTCCATACCGAACCCTATGGGACTACGACCGAGCAGTGCCATAGAGAAGGACTTTCTACGGCTAGAGCTATTTACTCCCTAAAGCTATTACTATTTAGTTAACAGCTAAAACTAAATATGAAGGATTATGAAGTATTGTTAGATGTTTGCTTTTTATAGTGACTATCTACATCAAACCGTGGCTTCACTGCACTTTAGCAGTAAAAGTACCCGATCTTGATTTGGGCTTTGCAAAATCTTTGAAAGCTTATGAAAGTGTAGACCCAATCCTTTCAAAAGCTTCTGTACAAAAATTTATTCAGCATTTATGGTATTTGTCCGACGAAATAGCAGTGTTAGCTCTTTTTGATGATGAGGTGGAAGAAAACACGAAATCAAAAATGGTAATAAAATAAAGCAGAAAAACTTCGCGACCCATCTGAAAAGATTACGAAGAAAACCTTTGTGGTTCACAATGGTAAGTTTCGTATACTTATTTTATAATTGTTTAATTAGTTACTTCCTCATATCGCGCATTTGTTAACTGTTACTTTATTATTTTCTAAAGAAAAGAATTGATAATTTCATATCAGATAAAAGCCAGTCTTTATTTACTAGACTCAAAATTGATGATAGTTTAGTTTTCTCAATGAGAGTCCTTCTCTATCAAGGGCGGATCCAGAAATGTTCCAAGGGAGATTTTTTTTTTCCTATTTGCCTCCTTTTTTTTACCACATATCCTGGTTAATACATGTTTATTACAAATGTTTCGGTCTTCGATTTCAAAAAAATTCCAGGTCAGAGCTCCGAATCCCAACCACTTCTCATAGTATCATCGAAGATAATCTAAAATTGCCGTTTTTGAACTTCAAAGTCGAAAAACTGCTGGAGAAGAGTTCCTCAAGGGAGGGGCGATCGCCCCCATCATCTCTCCCTTGTATCCGCCCCTGTTCTCCATGGGCGTATAACATTTCATTTCTTGAAGGGAAAAAGACGGTCTCAGTCCCAGCAAGCAAAACTTCTTGCCTCAAGATTGACGTGTCAAGAAGGCAATCTTGCCTCAAGATTGTTATGTTACTGATTTTCGATTGTCAGTCTTGCCACAAGATTGTCTGACAAGGAGCATGCAACCTAATATCAAGAAAATAACAAGATAGGTTGTTATTTTCTTGATATGCAATCTTGCATAAAGATTGTTATAACACGAAAATATCAAGATCTTGACATTTTCTTGTCATGACAATGTGTATGCAAGGTGTTTTATTTATTTATTTCTTATTTTCACTTCAAATTCACGAATAAAATTTCATTTTTAAACTATTTCTATTATTCTTCAATATTGATTATTTTTCTAGCTGTAGAATATTTTTAAAGCTGACATATTATCGGAAATTCACATGAAGAAATTTTGCTTATTCTAATTGCAATTTAATTGTATTTAATGAAAATGTCTACATTAACTTCAGATTAAACTTTACATATTAAATCTGATGTTTCATTTTAGCTTGTAGGCTTCAAAAAAGTGTTAAGCACTTAGTTATAACTTTATTTATTTTAATTGAATTTTTTAAAAATTTATTTTAATTGAATTTTTGTGCGATCAATATTAATTCTTTTCTTCTTTTTCTTCTTATTATTATTACTTATGCTTAATAGAAGTGTGCTTGATATATGGTGCAATATTTGATTTATTTTTGAATTTATATGATTCTTTTAATTCTTCAAACACATAAAATGCCTAGTTAGGATTAATTGAGGAGCATTAATTGTACCGTGATAATCAACAAAAAATTCAAGTTACATTATAGATAGATGTCAGCTTTAAAAATACTGTTTAGACAAAAAAATCAATTTATCTTAAAGAATAACATAAATAGTTAATGAATAAAATTTAGCTTACTCGTGCGAGCTTGAAGAGTGATTCTGATAAAATCTTTGCATGTAATCCCTTGTTGTCAGCCACGTCTAGGAACGAAAATCTTTATTATCACCCATTTCTGCAATTGATCGCGATATGGATTGTATAGCACTGCGTCATCGAACAAATGCAGTAATAGAATCATAAATAAATAACTCTAAAACAATAATATTGCACACAACAATGAAGCAACCGAATTTTAACCACGTCTCCACGTGTAGCGCTGGCTTCGCGTTGAAGAAAGAGAAAAACCGGAATGCTGGGTAGTAAAACTCCGCACATGCGCCTCTCTCCTATTGTGCACGCTAATGATCTTGACGGCGACAATGTGATATCAAGAACATTCTTTTCAATCTTGACGCTGATAAAATTTATGCAATCTTGATATTGCAAGACGAAATCAATATTGATATGTCAAGATGTATGCAAGATTGCATAAAGATTGTTATAACAATCTTGTTATATCAATCTTTATGCAAGATTAAATATGCAATCTTGACGCCGTCAATAGGATATCAAGATCCGTCAAGATTGTTGCAAGAAGTTTTGCTTGTAGGGCTGCTTAGAGCAATAAATGATACAGCTGAAAGATCGGTAAGGATGATGCAGGACTTTCATGAGTTGCTAACAGCTGATGAGGAGTAAAAATAATTTTTGTTACGTTGCGTTCAAGAGCACCGAAAGATATACCCTGACTGAAATAAATAAACATCAAAACGAAAGTATATTCAGTAATGTTTATTGTACTGTTTTATTGCTGTATATATATGTTGTAAATGAATTGTTGTCATATTTTTTTAAATTATTTTTTTCTATTTATTTATTTCAATTATTTATTTATTTTAAATTACAGATACATTTAAAGAAAATATCAAGTTCCAAAATCACTAAAGAATGATAAAATCAGCAATTGCAGATGAATAATAAAAAGATGTAGTATTTTAAATGGGAAAATTTAACTTAAAACTTGAAAAAAAAAAAAAAAAAAACCGTAATTTTAAGTAATTTGCGGGAGAATTAAATATAAAATGAGAGAAAAAACTTTTTTTTACTCTAATTATATACTTTATGCTTCATATTTTTCATCTTGATAATTTCTTAAAATTTATATTTCATTTTTTACAAAATACATAGAAAAAAGCTATTTTTTGAAGAAAATTATTAATTTTAAGCCTCGTGGCGGGTACCTAAATATTTTTTAATTTGGATAAATGTTTTTTGGGACATGTGGGGATATAGGGGAAGCGTTTTATCAACATGAAATTTTGAATTTCCGGAAAAAGTTTTTCGATTTGGCCTAGTGAAAAAGTGCTAGTTCGCACTTTCGGACATAAGTCGGCACGGGTTACCGTTGTTCAAATAGCATGTAACTTTTTTACAATTGCTTTGATGCAAAAGGAGAAAAATAAGAGGTTATGTGTTAAAAAATTCCGACTTTCGGTTTTTTTGGGACACCCTAGTGCACAACTGCATCTTCAACTATCGCTGGAAACTTAGGCACATTTTATTCCACACTAGAATTCCCTGATCTTTCTTACAAAGTTCACAAAATGGTAAAAAAAAGTTGATGTAGCTGGATCAACTTCTTATTGACCACCGGCAACTTTAAGTATCTTCCATAGCACTATGGCCTGAAGAATTCAGACTGTAATTACTTCCTTTATAAAGAAAATTCTCAGTTTTATTCGTTTTTCTAACATTGAATTTTGCTTATAGCTTTTATTTTCTTTTTCAAAGCCCTCTAATGGATTTTTTCAAGTGTTTATACTGAGTCGAAATAGGTCTTAATTGTGAAGTTAAAAGAGCTTTTGTTACTGTGAAAATTTAAAATAAAAATGTTAACAGAAACGAGAAGTACAACTATACTACTAAATGTAAGTCTGAAATGTTTGTCTAGAGGTACCTAACAAACTGTTAGTAGATGTAGAACTGTTTCCACATATAAAAGTTTAAGAGGTTATAAAGACACGTGTTGGCACAAATTGAACAAAACCACTAATGCAACTCTGTCATCATAATTTAAAATTCCCTAAATCCAAATTTTGCTGCACAATTCATCTGAACAGATATTTTGTTACTTGTCCGAATATATAATCATCACAGAAATTTTAAATTTCGTTCATGCAGGGTTCTACGTGCGAGCTAAAACATTTTTTAAAAAGATAATAGCATTAATGAAGGTAAAAATTTGTCTTCTAGTTTTCCCAACTCTTTTTCAATTAGATATAGGGTTTTGTTTGCCCTTTCTTCATGGCAGTACTTGTAGTGAAGAGCTATCCAACAGCTTGGTGAACATTACTGAGTATTTGGGGCTGTTCTCCAGCGGATACTGTCGAAATAAATTTAAAAACTGCTTCTTGAAGGTTAGTAGAAAAAGTTGTATTTTTTCTCAATTTGGGCAGCTGGGATGGGACGCCGGCAGCTGTACTGTGAGCTGGGGAAGTTCCCTTACTGGGCGTCAACCCAGCTTGGTGTTTACCCCTTAGTGCGTGAACCTGATGCACCGCTTTACCTTCTCGGTGCATTGTGGCTCCCATAATATTGAAGACTAATGTCTTGCTATTTAAAAGGCAATTCCATGGTAACAGACGCTTTAGTGTCTCAAAAAAAAAACTTACAAACACTGGAAGCATGTTAAGTCCTTGTTTTTTTTTCATGAACTTTATGGAGAACATGGTCTTTACTTAAAAATATGTAAATCATATTATTTTCTCTGCAACGGACCTGTAAGATACATACATTACAGATATCCTGCAAGATACATTCGTTACAAAGCCCAAAAATCATAATATAAATTCTGTTTCTGGAGAAATTTTCAAAATTTAGCTGTACTTTATACAAGTATCCATGTTCTTAGTAAAATTCATACAGTGAACAAGGGTCTAACATAATTGGAGTCTTTACAGGCTATTTAACGCAACAGTTGATGCTTTTTTTTAAAAATGGAATTGTCCAGCATAAAATTTAAGATGCTTGTCAAACCAAACACTAAATAACTTTGGCCTTTTTGATAGAAATTTTAATGTTCACTTTAAAAAAAGTATAACTCTCTAAACTTTCTAGATTTTCAAGGAAATTTTCGAAAATCACAGCTTTTTTTGTTGATTTTTGAATACTTCGTTGTACTGCCCTGTTTTTGCAGGCTTCTATATGGTGTGGTAACCCCGCAAGTTTCTAAGAGGTGGAGTGCCACTTATTTCATAAATTTAGTGTAATATTTATAAATTTATAGTTAAGATTACAAAAAAAAAAGTATCTAAATTGTAGAAAAAGTTAAAACAAAAAAATCAACAAAATAGAGGCATTCAATTCTTTTTTTTTTTTTTTTGCATTTTTATTATGCGCTGTGTTAGTGTATCCCAGGATGGAAGCCTGCTAGCTGAGCCATTCAAAGCAGCATGCAACATGTGAAACTTGAGGGTTCCATTTAATTTTTGCAGAAAAATGTCGTTTTGGATTGATTTATTTTCTTTTAGCTGGATTCTGATTTAAATTTTCATGAATAAAAAATCTAAACTCATTGCAGGTTTCTAAACATTTCAGTAGGATTTGCAGGTCTTCAATATGAATGGTAAGTAGGGGAATGTGGAGCAAAGTGAAATAGCGGGGCAAAGTGAAATGGCAAAATATTTTCACAGTTTGCAGCGCCACCTATCTAGCAATATTTTAACAAAGTTCCTAGACATACAGTCTATTCCTGTCAACAAATAGATAGATCTAAAGATCAACGAAAAAAATTATACAAGTCCTTTTCAAAATTTGATACACTTATTGTAATATTCGTGTTTTTCAAAAATATTTTTTGTTATGATACAATTATAAAATTTTTGTAATTATCATTTTAAGTATTAATTGAGATCTACTGGTGTCCAGTACAATACTTATTTCGTTTATATTAAGCGAATTTTGATTTTAAATGTTCAATGTAATTTGTCAAGTGCACGCGGGGCAAAGTGGATGGGCAAAGTGAAATAGTTCATTTCGTTTACTTATGCATTAATTTTTTAAATCACGTACGTATTTCTTTATTTATTAATTAATTTACATTCTTTTACCTATTAATTCACTTATTTATTCATTCGTTCACTGATTTTCTTATTCGTTCTCTATTTTATTCACTCATTTCTTTTTCTCATAAATTAATGAGTTCATTATTTGTTTATTTATTTATTCGTTTATTTTTCATTAATAAGTCATTTATTCGTTTGTTTACACGTCCATTTGATGAAAATTACTGTTAATCATTAAATAGAAAATTTTTCATAGTAAAAATATTGCATTTTTCACTTTGCCCCATGGTTTTTTAAGGTGGAAAATTTCTACCTTTTTTTGAAGGTGCAAAATAACTGCCAAAAATGAAAAATAATATTTCAACGCAAGTTGTCATACAAAATACATTATTCAATCTTTATGTACAATAATTTTCAGAACAAATTTCCGATGCGTTCATTTTGAAATAGGTCAGCTATCTTAACTATTTCACTTTGCCCCACATTCCCCTATATCATACTTCAGTGGATACTACCAAATGTTGTTGTTAAAGAATGCAAATAGAAGCAGATTTACTGGCAAGAAAGGGAGAAAAAAGAAATGTAATTTTTTTAAATAAATTAGACAAGGATGGATGAGAATAATGACTTAGACACCTAACAAAGAATGTTAACACATTGATACTAAGTGTCTCAAGAATAGTGAAAGAAACTTTTAGGGGAGATGAGACATATTGTACGTAATGAGAATTGCATAGGTAATCCATGCATAGGAACATTAGAGATAAATGCTAGAAGAGGCACCAGATTAGGGAAGTCACAAGTAGTAGATTTATTGGACATTATGCATGCATCACTAATGTTCATAATAGATGAGTGATTCCATACCAACACACCTAACGGGTGTTGCACGACCAACTCCGATTTTCTTTAAATTTGGCACACAGGTTGATTTTGTAGAGGCATGGAAAAGTCCAAACTTTTAGGTTCTTGATCCACTTATTTTCTGAGATACAGGCCCTTAAAGTTAGTCCGCCCACTCAAAGTACTAAAAACTGATGTTTAATATTTTTTTCAACAAAATTATACACATGCAATAAAAAGTAAAAACTTATAATGAAAGTAGCTAAAGTACAGTACTCTTAGAAGTTACCACCACAAAAATTTGATTTCACAAATACAAATGCGACGACTAGTAGCAGGCTATGGGCCTAACTGGGATAGTCCTAGTCAAATTATAGACCCCAATGAAAATCAATGGCCCTCTTAAAGCTATCTACTCCATTGCTCCTTACCGCCACTTTCGGTAAACTGTTCCAAGTTTCCACTACCCTACTAAAAGAGTAATTTTTCCGAATTTCTAGATTAGCCTGATATTTAAACAGCTTAAAACAATGACCCCTTGTCCTGCTTTTCGTGCAAAATCCTAACTCAGTAACATCATTCATTTTAATAAATTTAAATAGAATCATGCCCCCTCTGATTCTCCTTTGCTCAAGACTATACATGTTAAGCATTCTAAGTCTGGAATCATAGTCTAAATTAGAAAATCCATTTACTAACCTTGTAGCCCTTTTTTGGATCCTTTCCAATAAATTAATATCTTTCTTCAGATAAGGAGACAAAAACTGAACAGCATACTCCAAATGAGGTCTTACCAAACTTCTATATAGAGACAGAAGAACCTTCTTAGTTTTGTTTGAAA
Source organism: Uloborus plumipes (assembly GCA_038373865.1). NCBI lineage: Eukaryota > Metazoa > Arthropoda > Arachnida > Araneae > Uloboridae > Uloborus > Uloborus plumipes. The sequence goes on along the minus strand of JAXGGA010009133.1, from coordinate 26,336 downwards.
TCAATCTATTAACCCTTTGATGGTTATGAACGAGTTCAGCTCGCAATCGAATCGTGCTTCATAATGCGCGCAAACGAGTTCCGCTCGGGAGCAAGATTTTGACCGAAATGGTTAGCAACGAGCACTACTCGCGTTGTGAAATTTTTCCCCAATGCGCGCTGACGAGCTGACTTCGTTCGCCATTATTATTCTGCACTGATGTACTGTACTATAAATATTTTAAGAAATTTTTAAAACGTGCGCGAGGCGAGCTATTTACGGCATCGCCAGAGAAAGGCGATATTTTCGGAAGAACGGCGGGGGGGGGGGGGGGGGAAACAGCTGCCATTTTCGACTACTGTTTACTCCTAATGCTGCGCGAATTAAGTAAACGGAAACTGCTCATTTCCATAACCGTCAAAGGGTTAATAAAACCAAGCATCCGATTGCTTTGTTACTAGCTATGCTACACTGTTGACTAAACTTGAAGTCCTGATTTATTAAGACACCTAGATCCATAACATTATCTGCATTACTAATGACTGAACCCTGTAAATAATAGCTTGTATGCTTATTTAAATGAACAAAATGCAGCATTTGACATTTCCCAACATTAACTGCCATACCCCACTTGTCTGTCCATTTAGTAATATGATCCCCAAATCCTGTTGCAGCTGAATTACTTGTTCATCATTCCCCACAACCCCCATAATTTTGATATCATCAGCAAAACAATTCATGTTTCCAGAAACATTTGCATGAATATCATTCATAAAAATAATAAACAAAAGTGGACCTAAAACTGATCCTTGAGAAACCCCACTTAAAACCTCACTCCATTTAGAATGGTTACCCTAACAACGACTCTTTGTTTCCTTCTTGTCAGAAAATTCCTAACCCAAACTAGAATTTCACCTCCTATTCCTATAGCAGCTAATTTACTAAGCAGTGCAACATGCAGTACCTTATCGAAAGCTTTTTGAAAATCTATGTAAACAACATCTACACACTTTTTGTTATCTAAAGCCATGGTAACCTTGTGGTAGAAATGTAATAAATTAGTAGCACACGATTTACCTTTTCTGAAACCATACTGCAAACTAGTCAACAGCCCATTATTTCCTAAGAAATTCATAATCTTAATTTTGATCAATGTTTCAAAAATTTTACAAACCACTGAAGACAGACTCACAGGTCTATAATTTCCTGCATTATCTCTAGACCCTTTCTTAAAGAGCGGCGTAATGTTAGCCAGTTAGCCAAACATGTCTGTCCCTAACAGAAAGGACTATGGTTGCCAAATATGGCGGAACTCGCTCTCAGTTTCTTTGACTATAGCTGCAGTTGTGCAGATTAGAGTTATCACTAGATCAGTTTTTCACTCTACAGAATCCTAATATATGATAGCTTTGAGGGCTCCCCAAAGAAAGAAGTACAGGCTTGCTAAATCAGGTGTGTTTAGGGGGCTAAGAATTCTGTCCTCTATGACCACTCAATTGCATTAAAGTAAAATATTCTAACAATAAATACAAATTTAGTTGAAACCCTTGCTATATAAATTGTAAAAAATGAGGAAATTAAGTAAATACTCAACAAATTCAAGTGAAATATTCAACAGCACATAATGCCAAGTAAGATTGAATTTCAAAGCCAAAACCAATTTTAGGTAGAGGGGAGATGCAGAAAATAAGGGTACAACAAATACATTTATATTTTAGTTCCACAGACAGAGTACAATTTAGGAAATTATCAAAAAAGTGAAGAACCAGACAATATGAAAGGATTGGGGCATAATTACAAACACTAGCACAACAAGCTAAAATTGTAAAGGCATATTTTCCACATGCAAATGAAAAACAAATAATACTATAATAAAGATTGCACTCACTGTTTTAGTTTGTTCAACATTATATTTCATGAGTTATTTTGTTTTAAGCCGAGCAATAGTTCCCAAGAGAAAATAAAGGGTAACTTTATAATTGTGATTTAAAAAAACAATAGGTGAAAACAGATTTTACAAGAATAGCTTTTGTGACGATAGGGTACCAATAAATGGTTCTACTAAATCGGCCTGTTTGCACTGCATCCAGGAAAGGTAACTGAACCTTTTGAAGATGAAAGTAAATGAGGATTTGGCATTCAATATTTTAAATCATGTAATTTATGTTGATGCTTTATTATACTTTATTATGTGGTTTTCAAATTAGCCAGATATTTCTAGTTCTATTCATTTTTTAGATTTCAAACAGATCAGTACAAATATGTACAAAGCCAATTTAATTTTGGCTATGACAAAATTTACTGCACTGAAGTTGGAAAAACTGGTTCACATTATTCTATATCAAAATGATATACATGAAGCACATACTCAAGGTTCTAGCTTGAAGCACACCAAACAACATCCCAATTTTTAAAACTTTGCAGAATGCATGCTGACCTTAAAGCTAAAATTAATTCCTTGAATTACATCTTAAAAATAAGAGCATGTGAATAATAAGCCTTTTTATTCATAAGATTATGCAAATCACATTATTACATTTACTGGTTGGTAAATTCCAATACGAAAATTTTTATATTACACTTCAACAAACTATTAAATCACATGTATCATTCTTCAAATGTGTTTTTTCTTGTGAGAAAGCAAGAACTTTCTCAATTATTTAAACTTCAAAAGTAAGGCATCATTTTTAAGTGTTTTTCACTGCTTTGGGAGAAAAACAAACAGAAGATTTATATTTTTGGTGTTCTCTCAAGAAACCAATTTATTCTGTTTTGTTATTTAGTATTATTTATGTATAGCATTCCAAAGTAAACGCTCACAACTGTTTCAGTTGCTTACAGCAGTGTACTAATATTGCAAAGATCATGAGTGCCAATCCCATGGGACATTCTTCAGTAGAATTTCAGTAGATCTAATTTTTCATGAATATGTACTGTAAACTTATTATAGGATTATTCATTAGAGCTCTATTATTGAATAAATCAGAAGAGAAAATTTTAATTTTCTATCCAGATATTGCAGTACAATTTTTTTTAAATATTTCAACAAAATAGAGATATTGATTTAAATTTATTTTGTTAATTTATTACATTGTAATAATGAATAGCATCCCAGGATAGAGGCCCATTAAAAGAATCTGTCAGAGCATCGTGCAAGAAATGTGAAAATTGTGTGTTCCATTCTCTCTTTGCAAGAGAGATATCCAGTTTGATTTGATTTGCTTTCCTTCAACTGAATTCTGATCCAAATTTTCACGAATATAAAATTTAAAGGAAATACAGAATTCTAAACCAGTTGTGTTGTTGCATTAAAATCAGAAAAGAAATAATTTATTTTAGCGTGATAATCTGTTTCTGGGGTGGAGCAGTAGGCCATAATTTTCTTTATACTTCATCAAACCACAGAGTTAGGCATCATTTTTAAGATTCCACACAGTCGGCAAAATGTACAGAAAAAATTCATTTAATTACTTTTTTTTAATTACACTTGTAAAGAACAGCTTTATGAATTTTTAATGTCAAGTGCAAATGCTTTGCATACATTGGCTAGTATGTGTATAAGTTTTCCACATTACAGCAAATAATATAAAATGAAAATCTTAACAAATAGAAATTCAAAAGAATACCTTGTTCAAATGTAAATTATATAATGTAAAAGCAATTTCAGTGAAATGAAATCTTTGGAGAAAGCTGCACGTTTTCCTATCTGGAATAGAAGTCAATATCAGTGATGAAAATACTAGTGATTGAAAAGAAAAGATATTTTCTCTAAACAGTTATTTTCCAATACATTATTTACAAACAAATATTGATCTTTCTCATGGTTTCATCCAGAAAGTGTTTTGTAAATCTGTTGTATTAGTTAAATTTAGTTTTTCCCAAAGTCACAATAGTAAGAATTTGTAGTGATACATGGTGGGTAAGATTGATTAAAATGTGCCAAGAGACTTAAATCAGGTTTGAGTTTTTGATTTCAAACACCAGATTTTCATATAATACATGTTTAAATCGTGTTTTATGTGAATTACTATGAAACCCCTCTATCATAAGTATATTAATTAAAACATAGAATTATAACAGTTAAAAATAAATCAATTGCTTTCAGTTTTATAATATGAAATCAAAGTAATTGTATTCAAAGATAACGGAAAGTATTAGTTCAATTTTAAACATAAAAAACAATTACCTCTGCATTACATCTCAGAGTACATTTGAAAGGAACTAGCTGACCTTTGTACTTGACAGAAGGGATGCAAAAGTCTGTTTTTTTTAAGTGATTTTTAGAATAATAGCAGCAATGTGAGTTGTTTAATTTTTGATGATAACAGTGAAAAAATATTCAAAATTATGGCCTACCCACAAAAAAACACATGAAAAATATTTAAAAAAGATGATCCAAAGTCGGATTGGGATTCTTCTCAAGAAAGGTACTCATTCAATCTAATCATTGAAGCAAGATATAATAAAAAACAAAAGTTTTGGGATTAAAAAAACTATTTTTAGACAGTCAGTCCATTTTTCGTCATTAATCGGAAAGATAGGTTTTAAAATGAAAGGAACATCATGGAGTTTGATAAAGGAAGAAGGAAGATCTCGCATAGTGATGGAAAAACAGGCTACATAAATAATATATACAATAAAAATTATTTAAATTTTTTAAACATTGGTGTTTTAAAGATAAAACAAAATAAATAATTATATTAGAGCATAATACCATAAATAAGGAGGCAAAATAGGAGTTTAGTACCATATTAAACCTTGTGATCAGACTTTAAAAAAGTCAAAATTTAATCTTTTTAAGATAAATATTTATTAAAACTAAATCATCATCCATGTTGATGTAATGACAAGCTATTACAAAATGTATAATCTTTTGGCAGTAAGGACCAAACGTACCAGATAGCATTCTATAACACATGTGAATTTTTTGAGCATTTATCAATGTATAATCATTATATCTACAATCTGAATGCATGAGTGTAGAGTTGGAAAAAGCTCAATGGAAACTGAATGTGGTGAACAGTAAAAAATAGCTTTATTACTGAAATGTTTGATTAGTTAAGCAATAACAGGTAATTAATGAATAATGTGAAAAGCTTGCCCTTAGCATAATTTCATTGCAATAGCAGAACTATTATTTAAAGAAGTTTTCAACATTTTAATCAGCAGGTTTTGATAGGATTTTTAAAAATCAGGGTTAAAACTGGATCAAACAATCACATAACAAAACCTAACAAGCCAAGTAAACTCAGAAGAGTCTTTATTTGTTTGTGGGTGGAACCACACGCAATGTTACTTTAGAATTAACAAACTGCACACACACATTGCATTTTTTTCGGAAGAAAACAACTATACATTTCAATAAAAAGCCTGATGTATGGATAGTAAATTTGACATTTCTATATAAATGTGATCAATATTTCTAAAAATTTACAGGAGGCAGTTATATCTAAAGCAGGGTTTATATTAAATTTTCAAAATATAAACTAAGCAGTGTTTTAAGGTATTTGAAAATAAAGTCTACAAACAAGCATTAATTCAGAAAATGCTTAATAATCGTAAGTTTGATTTTTTCTCTTCTTTTCTTTGTTGAAATTGTGTACTACTTTTGAGAAAAATACTTATAACACACTAAGTGATTTTTTTTTTAAACCACTCGGCTAACTACAGCTCTCCCTATTTAAGAAAAAAAAAAGAAAACTTTAAAATTTTGACATCTACAGTTTTGGAAATTTTAATGGCATACTAACAATCCAATGCCTCCCTTCCACTAACTAAAGCAAGATACTACTAAATTTATTAAAGTTTAGAAAAAGCTCAATCTGCAGTAAGTATAACACGTGTTATCTAATATACAAATGAAAACAAAAAGCAAGATCAACAAGGTTTATATTAAATTTTTAAAATAAAAACTAAGCAGACTTTCAAAGTATCTTTGAAAAATAAACATATAAGTAAGCATCCAAATAGACTGTGTTTAATCATTGTAAGTTTGAGGATTTGATAACAACCGATTATAAAAAGCTATGAAAGTTTATGGTGATTTCTGCTGATAATTTTAATTCATATATTTTTGCTATGAAATGAATGTAGTTACCATGGCTTCTGAATCTTTTGTTTTGATGACTAAGGTATTTACACTATGATTTTGGATCCTCCATATTTTCAAGGACTCTTGAAAGTATTTCCTGTCTGTATGTCTTCATGGTTCTGATAATTAATTGATCACATAGGGAGATAAATACATTTTTCTGACTGACTTGCAGAAAAAATTTTGTAAATAAAAACAATGTTTTTTTTTTTTTTTGGAGGGAATTTTCTCCTGATTTAAGGAAACTTTTCTTAAATTGAACACAATGTTAAAGATTTGATTACAAAAAACGATGGTCTTTTAATGTACTTATACACAACCAGACGGGACCCAAGTAGCACACTTAGTTTTTTAAAGGTTGTAAAATGGTTATTAACATTGTAACAACTGATTAAAAACGTTTATAAAACGTTTAAAGGTTATTTGTGCTACCTGGGGACTTGATGATTCTGATAACCTAAAACGAACAATAACATTAACCAAGATCACATAAAGCAGCGTCCACTCTATTATCTTCTTTGATTGAAATTGTATTACTATTACAACACAATTTCTTTGTATTGCAATTAATATGTTGACTCAAATTTAGTGTTACTCTTGAATTAGTAAAACCAAAGCAAGATTGATCTAAGCTTAAAATTAGGCTTGTAAAACACTTCAATTTTGTAAAAATTAGAAGGAGGGGAACAATTGAATTTCCTCAATTTTAAGTTACCTAAAAATAGCTAAAAAATAGCTTTTTTAACACTACAGCTTTCGAAAATCCTCAGGGTGAGAACCCTTGAAGAGCTAATATTTAGAAAAGTGCCAATTTGAGTCCCAAGTGAATTTTCACTAGTATTTCAATAACTAGTTAAAAAAATAATTTTCCCCGGAAAGAAGATAAGTTTTGCTTTCATTTCACCTAATAACATCAGAAAAAAAAAAAGTTTTTTCTTCAGAAAATATTGTTTTTATACATCAAAAATCAGATCGGTAACGTGTCCCAAGTAGCAAAGCTTAGCATGCAAACAGGTCATGCGCACTTTCTAATTTCCCAAAAAAACGCACTTGTACAAAAAACGATTCTATTTTTACTCCTTTGTTAATATTTTACTTCATTTTTGTTTCAATCGATTCCTGATTTTCTAGCCGATGCGAAATAAGCGTGTCCCAAGTTCCGCCGTCAGAGTGGTAACAATAACTTCCGATCTATGTTTAGGCTCCCAAAATCATTTCCTGCACCTATACCACATGATACTGAGTACCTGGTGGGATGTTTTATCGAATCGTAATTAAAAATTTGCATTTCTGCATCTAAAATTGTAGGTAAGATTTTGTAAAGTGATTTTATAAAATGTGTGTCATTTGAGTCATCAGATCGGTAACACGCTCTAAAATGCGCAGTTTTTATTATTTTAAAAATTATTTATATATAAGTATAGTCCTTTATTACAAGTGAAAAAACCACGTGTTTGATTTTGGTTTAGTGCGATCGACTCGGAAATAAAAAGAAAACTTTGTCAGTTTGTCAGATCGGTAACAGTCAGAGCGGTAACATTGAAAAACAGCGAATATGTTACAGAACTAACTCACACGTTTCAGAATTATAAAAAGCAAAAATCATAGGTTTTAGCCATATATACTGAATATTTTTGTTCTTAAAAAATGAAAAGCAATGAGTTTTAGTACAATTGCTTCATTTGTGGTTTGTATGACCTAACAATAGAAGTTAGTAAAATAAGAAAAATTGACACTGCAGAAATTAAGTTAATTATTATAATTTTATTTATTTATTTATTTATTTTTTGGTGCTTCAATTTCTCATAACTTCGTTAAATAACTAGATAATAACTAGCATGCTAAATTTGAATTTCTGATCAAGAAATTAAATTTCCTGCAACTAATTAAAGAAAAGCAAGCAGCAGAGTTGTGTGTTGAAAAAGTTGAAGTTGTGTGTTGTTTCAAAACAAAACAAATGTTTTATTAGCTTGGATTTGGTAATCTCATAATTTATTTTATCTAAAAACCTTATTGCTCATTTTTATTTCCAAGAAATGCTTTTTTTAAATGAAATTTGATTTTTTAGCCTAATATATATATTTTAATATAATTATCTTAAATCTATGTTAAAAATGCAAGGAAATGATATCATATTTAGAGATGTTAACGAAGACTGAAAGCATAAACTCAAATATGTAGTTCATATTAGCATCAGATCTGTAACATTCATCAGATCTGTAACGGCTTAAAGGTGAGTAATCTCAGGAGGGGGTAAATAACTTCCTTGACCTCCCCCTTTTATTTTCTTGCATTTAGACCCAATTTAGACTTAAAATCCAATATTAGTTTTTTTCTGCAAAAAAATTTTTTTTTTCAAAAAACTCCAACTTCAAATTGGCACTTTTCTAAATATTGGCTCTGAACTACTTCCCTAAGTTCAACAAAGGTGGCCTAAAACAGTTTTTAATGCTACTACTTAGAAAACAAAAATACTGGAATTCCAATATTTGACAAAGACACAATCAACCCTGCTTTCTCATGGCAAATCAGGTTTTCAATAAGACTGGATCACTCAAGTGATGCACTTTGTGAGAGCAGCTAACTGCCTGCATAAAAAGCTATTATTCTTCTTCTTCACTTTTCTTTCTGTTAATACCCCCCCCCCCCCCCGGATTTTGGGGAATCCATGATAAACAGACCCAACAATTTAGATATATATGCTGTTTTGTGCAGTATTTAAAGAACACACCAAAAAGGTAAAAAAAACTGCCAATCCTATGAAAATGGCTAAAGATTTTCCCCGATATTTTCAGAAATTCTTTGTTTATCCCCATATTATTCAAATCCCTGATAATCCCAGGTTTTCTTAATCTGTACTTTTATTCAAGTGGATGGGATATCGTACATATTAAAAATATTTTAGACACGTTATGTGCCGATTTATTTATATTACAGACGCAACATTAATGTGGGTATAAGCATTAATTTCTATTAAAACAACATTTTAAAAATCTATCCACTCTTTATTACATTAGTTAAAAATTTCCATTTGCAGCATTAATTAAAATATATTTCAACCATCTTATATCACCAGAATTATCCCTTCGTATCACTGCTTATCTGAATTTGGGAGAATCCCAAAAGTCTGGCTAACTGATGTTCTACTGTAATTTTCGTGAGGAAATCATACACAAGAATATTTTCTGCACTGAAAAAAGTAAATTAAAAAAAAAAAAAAAAAATAACCCTAAGAATATGGTGTACTTGTGATAAATTCTGGAGGCTGCTCATATCAAATTTAGTAACTTAACATATTGATATGTGCATTTGTGCATGAATAACTTGAAACTATGCCCAATGGATACATTAAGACCAAACTCAATTGATAAACCATAGCTTTGTAAGAAACTAATCTGAAACATTTTTTTAAACCACTTAAAACCTCACTCTATTTGGAATGATTACCCCTTATATGATATTATTGTTCGGATTATTTATATATTGACATTCGGACAGTCCTAACCCAATTAAGTTAAGCTCAAGCCCATCTATGGAAAAATAATGATTTTCTGATTTTTATTTCATTTAAACCAATTATGAACAAATTTTCTTAATATTTTCGTAGTTTTTTTTTTTAATCTTATTTTTTTTTTGTAAAATGCTATAATTGCTCTTTGTTTTCATGCTTACATTAATTAGATAATTTTACATATGTTATACTTCCAGCTGATTGCGCAACTTCTAAATTTTAATAAATTGTGTATAAACACCTCCCACTGTATTTTATCTAGAAAAGAAACTATTTTTGAGCATAAAAACCAAATCTGAAAAGTAAAAAATACTTTTTTTAATGGCTAAACTCTTATTTTTCAGTGAATAAATCTTTCAATTCATTAGATCTTGTTTCAGAAATGAAACTCTTACCATGTTACTTTCAAAATTTTGAAAAAAAAAATAGCTTAAATCAATTGGTTAGTATGGAATAAATTCATTGAACAGTTTCTCGTTCCAAGGAAAAAAAATCAATAAAAAAAAAAAAAAGCTTGGTAGAGAAAGTGGCTAGACACTATTCAGTTTAAAAACAAATACACCCACAGTTCGATCAGTTGCTCAAGCTGTGGGGTGTATTTGCTTCAGTTCTGTCTTAGCCCTGGCTTATTGGAGTTAACTCATTGCATATTATTCAGTATAGGGCAATTCCACGTCAAATCAATCAAAAAATAAAAAATAAATTTTTGACCTCACCATTTCCGATTTTAACAAAATTTGGTGTGAGGGACACATATGACAAGCTAAGTATTCCTGCCAATTTTTAGATTTTTATTTTCAAAATTGTACAAAATACAGGGCTGTAAAAAACAGCAAAATTGAGAAAAATAACAAAAAGTGGCTGCGACAGGTTTAAGTTTCAAGGTCACCTATGCCCTTAAAACTTGTTGCAAGAAAGTCATGTTATACATCAATAGAAAGCTCTATTCTTAACCTTTACAATGATGTTTGAATTTCTGTTCTGCTATAATTAGAAGCGAAGTTACAGTCATTTGCATGTAACCACTTTTTGTTCTTTTTTCACACTTTTTGCTGTTTTTTACAGCCCTGTATATCGTACAGTTTTTAAAATAAAAATCTAAAAATTGGTAGGATTACTTATCTTGTCATGTGTGTCCTTCACACCAAATTTCATTAAAATCGGAAATGTTGAGGTCAAGAAGGTGATTGGCCTGACATACGGAATTCCCTAATGTAAAACATGTTAACATTCCTGATTTTTTTTGAGTACCTTGCCATTGCGGTGCCAACCTAAGTTTTGGTGTGGGGGAAGAACAGTGGCAGAGCTATAAAATATATTTTTTTGAAGAAATTCTAAGGGGGCGTGTTTTGAGATATTCAAGGTCAAAAGTTACGGTCAATGACCTTGAAACCCTAACCTGTCGTAAGAAAGTCATGTTATATATCAATAGAAAGCTCCATTCTTTAGCTTTACAATGGTTTTTGAATTTTTATTCTACTGTAATTAGGAGAAGAAGGTACAGTCATTTGCATGCAGCCATTTTTCGCTTTTTTCCTCACTTTTTGATGTTTTTTACAGCCCTGTATTTCATACAATTTTGAAAATAAAAATCTAAAAATTGGCAGGAATACTTAGCTCGTCATATGTGTCCCTCACACCAAATTTTGTTAAAATCGGAAATGGTGAGGTCACGAAGGTGATTGATCTGACGTGGAATTGCCCTATAGTAACTTGCTTAAAGCAAAAGTAATTTTACTTTAAAAAAACAATTCAGCCTATTAAGAAGCTAAAACTGGCAGATAGGTTGATTGCCAAAAAGGAAGATTATTGTCAAATAATTAGTGTAGCGCTAATTTTAAACTTTAAAACTTAAGATTTAGGTACCTTTTTACACAAGAACAAACTGAAATCCTTTCAGGAGCCCTGAAATTAATTTTAAAAGAAAAAAATCAGAAATATCAATAGAAAAATCAGGACAACTTCAAAGCCTCATACTATGTTCCAAAATGAATTAGAAAATAATTACTAAAAACTTTGCAATCAATCAGAATAACGTTTCTATAATTATTCTGATTGACTGCAACGTTGTGCATATTGTAGGAGCTTAATAGCAACAATAGAGGAGACATTCTACAAGGAATTATATAGAGAATTTGCAAAAAGAACCAAGTTTTCAGAAAAATATATTTTTGGACATAATCTGTGCCACATCCCAATGAGTTCTTACTGTTTTTCAGCTGCTCTAAATACTTTAATAAGTGTTCTTCTTTTCCTGTATTCTTAGCTTGCTTATGTGTTCTTTTATAAGCATTTCCCACACATGCATAGTCTGCTTCTCTATTGTTGGCTCTTGGCAACCTACAAAAATCATTTATTTTATATTAGGGGTTTGGCCACAGGAAATTTGATTATTTTTATGGACTCTTGAAAAAATGTGTTCAACCAAATGGAACTTAAACAAAAATTTCACTTTTTACAGAATTATTTGTTTAAAAAAACAATTAAATATGAAATCAAAGTATAATACATAACCTTTTTCGGTACTTAAGAAAAGGAGGAAAATAGTACTGCAACATATAATTTGAGAAATTTAGTGCAAAGAAAAAAGTTTAAAGTTAAGGGGTCAACTTAGAAACAGTGTTGTCTTGTGTTTTTAAAATAGATAAAACACAGAAAAAACCTGGAAAAAAACCACCCTGCTCAAAATATTTTTTTTACTAACAAATAACGTAACAGGCATTTAACAGAGCTAAATAATACTGATTTATATGAAGGCTTATATAAGTACTAAAACATCATTACCATCCATTGTCACTAATCAGAATTTGTCTTTAACTAAGCTATCTAGACAGCAAGAAAAAGAAAAAAAAAAAAAAAACTAAAAGTTGTCTCTAAAATAGCTTGTTACAATGTTTCAAGCATCTCAATTCAAAGTCCAGTTTACTTCTCGCTTGATAGCATACAGTAACATGCATCTTGCTTAGCTAAAACTTGTTCCCATCATTTTACATCATTACTATTCAAAAGCTTTTACAGGCTTTAATAACTACTATTTGTAACTGTTAGCTAAATTAACTTTCAGTATTAGTTGAAGCCTTCATAACTTTGTTAGTAAAGTAAGAATTTTTCACGCAGAAACTTCAAAGCTTCCTATTTAAGTGTATTTAATACCAATGTAAATAATAAAATAAAATAATTACATAATAGTAAATAAATCAATCAGTACCATCCTAACTCATAATGAGTTACTTTTAACATTATATAATGTAATTTTGTTCTTTGTGCTTGTAGTAAGTGAACCTCCATTAAAGATATGTAAAATTTGAATAAAAGCAGCCGTATTTTATGTTTTGTCAGGTGAAACACATTAAAACCTCATTACCATCCAATGAATGAGTTATAAACATGTGGATAGTAAAGATCGAGTGAAGATAAAAAATCATACTAAATGCACTAAATTATTTTAATAATATTTTAGATGCTTGATTCTTTGAGAGTTAATTTCTTTAACTATGGATGGAACTATTTTATCAGTTTAATTGAAACTCATTTGAAAAATTAGTTTATGAGTCTTTATTTTTTTTTTCAATATTCAAGCATTTTTAGTATATTTGTTTTGATTTTAGATGCCCCAGTGTTTAATGCCTGCTATCTACCTGGATCAGTAAAAAAAAAATCTATGATAGATTTATGAATGACGCCTGTGCTTGAACAAACTCGGAGTGAAATTCTTGAATGAGGTAGGGAGAATGACAAACATGCTAAGCTTCATACTTCCTAAGATAAAGTTTGCTTTCTGAAATGATGTGTATGTTATCAAAAAATTTCGAGAACATATGAATTTGGATTTTCTGAAAAAAACAGAAAATTACAACTCAAACTGAAAAGCAAATTTGAATGAAAAATGAAAAGAATGAAATTACATAAATGCAGCAGCATTTATTATGAGTTAAAAATGATACATAATTCAAAAAATACATTTTCCACATAAACACATGGCAAACAATTGCATTTAAAAAAAAACTATATAAACTCTACAAAGCAAATACCAAGATTAGGATTGAAACTATGAAAATTATTAAGATGAGTCAAACAGAAGCATGGCCAGTGCAAATGATTGCAAAAATTAACAGTTTACCTAATTTAGAAAAACATGTTGAAACACATTTGATCTTGAAGTGAAGTATAAATCCAACATTAAAGAAGCACATACAGGTATACTGCATTTTCTTCTTACATTTGATCTTACTGCACATTTTTTCCAATGTTCAATTCTTGACACAGAAATCAGGGGAACATCTAAAGAACTAAAATTAAAAGGAACTATAAGATTTTCTCTATTAAAACAAATGCATGTTTTCTTCTTAATAATCTAAACATATAGTACACAAAACTGAGAGCCAGAGGAAGAACTAATATAAAAACGGCAATCTCTAAACATTTTTACTAAGTTTTCAGATTGTCTAACTAAATACATTTTGATCTAAAAAAATATGAAGCCATTTTTGAAAACATATAATCATATTTTGACACTTAACCCTCTCGCGGACATGCACGTAACATCACAGGTTTTTAAATCCCCCGCATGGTGGACTTGCACGTAAAAAACTGCCAGGATAAAGTGGAATGGGAGTGGAAAGGGGAAGCAAGGATGGAATTTCACGGGGAGTAGCTTTTTCCTGGCAGTTTTTTACCTGCAAGTCCATCTTGAAGGGGATTTAAACAGGCCATGATGTTACATGCATGTCAGTGAAGGAATTAAAATGTTCAGTTCTTAAGAAAACACAGTAAATATTTTGAAATACTAAAGCTCGCTCAAGCAGTTGCTCTAGTGCAGCAAATTAGACATAATGCACAGAGAGTATAAACCAGGGTTTGCTAAAGTGGGTCCAACCCGAAAAAACCCACCCGGATTTTTTTGGGTGGGCCCACTTGAAAAACCTACTTTGTTGATGAAGCAGGTTTTTTTTCAAAATTATTGCATATTGAGAACATCTCTTTTAGAAACAAACTAAATATTACAAATACTTTGATCACTACCAAGTCTAGAAATTGGAATTAATCAATTTATATAGTACAGTCAATTCGCGATAACTCAAAGTCCGATAACTCGAACATTACTATAACTTGAATTTCTTATTAGGTCCCGACCCCTTTGTCTTCAATTCTATGTTAATTTTCCTCCATATCTCGAAGTTTACTTCCCTTAACTCGAAGTTTTTTTGATGTGACTAAACACTTGATAGTTAAAAATTAGAAAAAACCTTCAAGTGAGAGCATGAAATTTTATTTATTCCTCTCTTGTAGGGATTCATTCAGAGAAAATCTGAAGTCAAAAGAAAATCTGATGAAGCAATGTAATAAGGGAATAACACCTGTGGTGGCTCTTGCTATATTGTTTGTACTTATTGCGTTTGTAACGAATTTGATTTTTCCAAAAGTTTTGCTTCTTCAACCTTCAATGAAACGTGACAGTGGCACAGTGATTATTAAATTAAAAGGAATCTACTTTTAAAGTAGTTGATAAAGAAAATTTCTTTAATGTGAATTTGTGTGTGAGAAATATGATTAAAACACTGAGGTTTGCGACGAAGAGGACAAACAAACTATGGAAGAAAATGAATGAACCAAGGCAGAACGATGTTTGAAAAAGCTGTAATATTTACCGTTCTCTAAATTACAAAACTGCTCAATGCAGATTAAAATGACGGATTATCCTACAAGAATGAAATATCTACGAAAAGAAAGATTTCTTTTTCTTTTTTTTTCTTAACGTTTTAATTCAAATAGTGTACATTTTAATTAATTAAACTTGTCAGTTATCTATACATAAATTGAATATTCTAAGTTTTTGTTATTAAAGTGTTGGAAATCGAAACTAACGATAAGTCGAACTTCCGATAACTCGAAGTTTTTTTTTGGTCCCTTTGAATTCGAGTTATCGAGAATTGACTGTATTTAGTTTGTTATAAAATTTAGTCTTCACACAGAATCTGGTCTAGAAATTGCCATCTTCCTAACTGGACAACTTATTTAGCATCAGAAATAAAACTGCACATGAATTTCCCTCATTTATTCCTTTTTTTTTAATACTAAGAAAATCAAAATAAGCAAGGAATAGTTTGGAAAACAATGTTTAATACAATGTTAATGCAATCATATTAAAATCATTCTTGAAAAAACCTGAATAGTCCGGGTTTTTCATCAGTAATCCAAAAACATCCGTTTTTTTTTTTTTTCAAAAACAAACCAGGTTTTTTTCAAACCCTGGTATAAATCAGTGTCAGAAATAAGCAGTTGTTACGCATATTTTGTTACCAAATATTTTATATTTCATTTGCTCCGATTCTCATACCAAGGTGTGAAACTTAAAAGTCTAAAATTTTAGATCATATCAAAGACGTGTTAACTTGACTTATGGCTATCATGACCTACAATCTACAATTAATGGGAAAAGTAAAAGCATTTCTTTCGCTTTTGCATGTTACTTTGTTCCATAATACAGGTGTACTACTTCTATTCCATGATCTGCTATATTAAAAAAAAGATTCCCAAACCATAAGTATCTTATGTTATCTTTAGTTGAATAAATGTTTTATTCAAGATCAAATTTATTACTACACAATTAATGACAAAAGATAAATAAATAAAAAAAAAGTAAAAAAAAAAGTTTCCTGCATTTTTAGTTTTATTAAAATTCATAACTAGTGACTGATTAATTCTTAATTCATTAAACTACAGAAATATTTTAAAATCCAATAAATCTTATTACTTATTTTTGTTGAGTGACATAATATAACGAAAGTTTCACACACACAATATTTTCCTAATTCACTTCTATACATACATTTTTTTTTTCATTTAAATGAAAATAATGTAAAAAAATATTGAGCTACCCTTTAGAGATGATTGTTAAAAGCTTCAAAAGCAAAAAATTTCAGTTCCTATTTAAGTATGCAAAAAAGAGCAATTTCAACCTTTTTTTCACCACTAAGAAGCAGTCTATCCATTACAGTACCTTCAAGCAGCTGTACCCTAAAAATTCTACTATTGGCTAATTGGAAAATTGGCAAGATTGAATAGTGACCAAACAAACCGATGTTGGCCCACTCCAAGAAACTGTTTCTTGATTATTGGTGTAGTCAGCAATATTAATAATTTTTTGTTAGACACTAAAAATGACATATTCTATGAGGAACAGAATGTAAATTCTATTAAAAAAAAAAAAGAGCACTAGAAAATGAGAAAAGTTGAAGATTTTGTTTTCTAGCCAGAACAATAAAAGATGTGTGAAAAAAATAAATTGAAGAGTTCGCAGGACCAATTTTCTTAAATTAAACTTTAATTTTGTAACAAAAGGAAATTCAACATAACCAATATTGAACATTAAATCTTACATCTCAATTTTAAAAGACAAGCTCTTAAATTTAAATGCTAAGAAAATGACTTCGTAAATAATTTCTCTGAACCAATAGATAATTATTGAAGTTGATTGCCCCGGTTATAAATGACCTTGAGTTATTCATGGAGTTCTTATTTAAAAAAAAATGATTTAGGCTACATAGACAAATGCAACTCATAAACTTTTTACCAGACAATTAATGGGGGGGGGGGAGTTTTATATTACAGTCAAAACAGAATTTTGCATCAAATTCAATCATTCTGAAAAAGTAAAAAATAAATAAAAAAGAGAGAAAATTTGTTTTAATTGCAATAAATCACAAGACATTTACCTCAATTGTTTATAATGCGTATAACATTTAATTTCAAAAACTATTTTTATAACAAATTAACAGACAGTAATGGAAGTAAAATTGCATCAATTTAGTAAGCTGTGTACTGCCAAAAAAAATCAATATTTCTCAAAAACAGCAATAATTTAAAAATTAAAATTTAAAAGCCATTAAATATTTTTTAAATTCTAATAACAAGTACTTACCTTTCCATTTTCTATAAGGCCATACAAACAGGACAACTACTAATATAAATAATACAATACAAATGTGACGACCAGCAACAGGCTTTGGGCCCAACTGGGCTGGTCCTAGTCAAATTATGCAACATTGGCCAATGAGTTAAGTTTCATAGAAAAGAATCCTAAAATGCATTAGCTGATCAATAAAAATAAAATTTATACTTAGAAATGAGCTCATGGTTACGCTTGGAGACAAATTATTTTAAAAATGCAACCATATGTGCATAAAAGGCAACTTTCTTTGTCAAAACTTGGAGAAACAAACTAATAAAATTTAAACAAGATAAAATACGTCTTATTTCTAATTTAAAAAAAAACAATGAAAATCAACATAATTTTGATACATAAAGCAAGTAATTAGTATAAATTCTACTAAGTGCATTCCATATAGTACTTTTCAATTTTAAAAAACATTTTTTTGTGTTTTGTACACAGGATGATTAGTCCTTTTTAATTGCTCGAATCAAAAAGACATGTTCTTGAGTAAAACATTTTTGGAGATATATTATTAATATAGCAACCACATTTCTTTAATTATAATAACCAGCATGACTGTCAAAACTTAGAAAGTCTTAAAAAAATCCCTGCATTAGAGTAACTTGTACAAAATCTAGATTATTTACTTCATTTTCATTTAAGGGGGAAAGGTCTTTAAAAAAAACCTTCACTTCATACATCTATCCCCCAATACTAAATAGTTATAAATAGAAATAGAAGATTATCTTCCACATTAAGAAAACATAAAAATTTGGGACTATAGGGCCCGATCTAATGGACAAAAATTTCTTTTCAGTATCTCACATAAAAATTACAATTAAAACACAGTTAGTATAATACATACCTTAACGAGGAAATGTTTCATTCTCAAAGAGCAAATAGGACAAAAAAGTCTCAGGGAGAGGAAGCTCTCTAATTCTCCTGAATCGCTTGTGTCCCATTGCTTTTCGGATAACATACCGACATGAATGCATAAGTGGTCTAGGATTAGAAACAACATCAGAATACCATTTCCGCTTGAGTACTACAGATGGATGTAGTGGTAACCGTTCAAGTTCCAATTCAGCATCAGGATCATCCCCTCGGCGAAGTGCCAACCACATAGCATAGAAAGGCGCAATATTGCCCATGAGACCAGAAAAGGATCGATTACGATGGAAGTCCCTCAGGGTGCTTATATGAGGAGGAATGTTCATACTTTGCACCATTGCAAACAAAACTGAAGGATCATTAGTGGAGTTAAACTCGTATTCAAGAAGATTTACACCACGATTATTTTTTATATTAATATTGGCCCCATGTGCAATTAAAAATGCAGCCATATCTGGACGTTTCCTGAACACAGAGCCTGTACCAAATGTGACATAATGAAGAGGTGTTACTTCAAGAGAGTCTTGTTGATTAACATCACAATTATAACCATGTTCGACAAGCAACTTAAGAATTTCAAACGATTTTTCCACTTCACGAGTCCCAGTTGATACAGCATAATGCAATGGTGTAGATCCTGCATGATTGGCATGATTTACATCTGATCCCAACAGTAACAATTCTCTAACACATTCAGTCATACCACGGCGAACAGCGAAGTGCAGAGGCGTGTCGCCAGTCTCAAATCCTGGCAGAGATAAAATATCATAGCCAATTGCATGGCGAATCTGTGCCAAAACACAGTCACTAAATCCTGATTGAGCGGCAATGTAAAGTGCAGTTCTACCCTTCTCATCAACACTATTATAATCGGCTCCATATTGTATCAATTCGCTTGCACAATCAACATGATTGTTAGACGCCGCCAGATGCAATGGGGTGGTCCCTCCTAAATAAGGAATAGCAGTATAGAACCCCATTCTTGAATATTTTGTTGCAGGATTGTAATCGGCTCCAGCGTCTAAAAGGGCTTTTAAACACAGCAATTGACCTTCTTGGGCTGCCAAATGTAAGGCTGTAACATCATACCTATCTGTAGCATTGAGATTGGCATGATACTGAATTAATATTTTAACGCAATCAACATGTCCTAAATAGACTGCAATTTGGAGAGGGGTCAAGTAGTTCTTTGATGCATAGAATAATGCCCTATTCAATTCTTCAGTATCAACAGAAATGCCGGATTCTAAAAGATCCCGTAGTATCTTTGAATGTCCACCAATGGTGGCTTCAACCAATCGCCTTTCTCTTTCGATTTCAGCGGCTTTTTCGTGATTTCTCAAATCCAGTTGCAAATAGAATTTTATTCTTAAAGTTTCTGGAAGATAACGACAAGTAGATACATTCGGTTGAGGATCAGACTCGTAGCAGGCTCCTGTCATAATACTTTCAGCTGTTATTGAATCACCCATTGAACTATGAAAATAAAAATTGTATCAAGTAACAAAGATGAAGCACTGGTTGAAACCTATTACAGTTCAAGGATCGAAATAACCGAGTTGGCGGTGTATTGCATGTTCCTGCCTTAGCCCTTACTTAGGGGCGGCGGCGGTTACTCACTGCTATATTTCTGAACAAAGTTTGTCATTGCATCGCTGACAGTTGGTCTCGCTTCAAGAAAAGTTCCATTTTATGACATTGACAACGGCGATGCGCATTGGATGGCGATGGTCGCAGGAATATCGGATCCAGCAGGGCAGAGAATATCACGTGACTACACGGCAACCGGAAAGCGATTTCAGTGTGGGCGTGGCTTAAAGGAAATAATAGCAGACAGCTTTCGAATCGCGTAGTGTGGATTTGAATATGGTCTAATACAAAATAATTCAAATATAATAAAGACGAAATTAAGCACAATTAAGAATGCCAGATGCAATGTTTTACGAAAACGAGTAGTATCTTTCACATGAAAATCCAAAATTGATTTTTCTGTTCTTTTTCGCAACTTAATTTTGTTTCAGAATTTTAATTCCGGTTTATTTTGCTCATTTTCAATCGTTTTGTTTAACTCGAAAAAAATATTTTGTGTAATTTAACTTCTCTATTACACAAAATATTTTTTTCGAGTTAAACAAAACGATTGAAAATGAGCAAAATAAACCGGAATTAAAATTCTGAAACAAAATTAAGTTGCGAAAAAGAACAGAAAAATCAATTTTGGATTTTCATGTGAAAGATACTACTCGTTTTCGTAAAACATTGCATCTGGCATTCTTAATTGTGCTTAATTTCGTCTTTATTATATTTGAATTATTTTGTATTAGACCATATTCAAATCCACACTACGCGATTCGAAAGCTGTCTGCTATTATTTCCTTTAAGCCACGCCCACACTGAAATCGCTTTCCGGTTGCCGTGTAGTCACGTGATATTCTCTGCCCTGCTGGATCCGATATTCCCGCCACCGATGGCGATCTCGGCAATATTCCCTGCCAAAATCTGGCAACAACTCTTTTAGAGAGAGCTTTACTTGGAGTACTGTAATTCCCAGTTTGAAAGCCGCATCAGCGTAATTGCAGCACTGAACAAGTGAAACACGGACGATCGCAACTCACCAATGCAATCGCAAATTCCCAAATTTGGATACGTTGCAGATGCGATTCAAATGTAATTCGACGTCCAGTAGCGATTGCAATTTGCGATCGCCTCGAAGCGATTGCAATAGTGTTTCACTTGAATTCCTGCCTAATAGCACAATGTATAGCCACTGAGTAACATTTACACTTTTTTCACATTTTTTGGATTTGATAATGTGCCTCGACAAGGTATAAAATTTTTTAAGATCCTCAATTCTGCAGGTAAGTAGGTATCGGTCGGGTATAGAGCAGTAGCAGCCACGTGCTTTTTGCATAGCAACGGATCCTAGCAACCGTTCTTGGAGGACAAGCAACTCCATATTTACCGTATGTGTAGCATGGTATTGGCGAGTGCGCAGTTGTTTTTTTAGCCTTCTTTTAAATGTAAAATGTATTCCGAGTATTGTGAAAGTCTTCACAACAAAGCAAAAGGAAGGCACATTGATAAAATCAAGATCATTAACAATTAGAATCCGTATTTATTACGCAAAAATGAATTATTAAGCTGATGCGCGTCTATCTTGCAGTATAAATACAAAAAAAGAAAAAGAAGGATCGATATATCCACAGTTTATGAATATTTAATGCATTAAGAACAATCAAACCCTATCAAAACAAGCACATTAGCAAACAGTTTGTTGTTATTCGACTCAGTGGTTAAAAACACGGAGAGTTTGATAAATAATACTTTTTTAAAATGTCTTTTTTAAGAAGTCTATTTCCTTTATTTATTTTTTTCCGCTCAGCGTTTTCAATTTTGAGTAATGTGATCTTAAACGTTTTTAGATAGATCTTGCATTTAATAATAAGGTGGTATTTCATTTAATGGAAAAAAAAATAGATCAGGAATCCTGTTATAATGTATAAAATTTTAACTATTGGAACACCTCTTTAAGTAAATTTATTGATTTATTTTGCAATCAAAAAACACTTTTTTGATGCATTAAGCTCTGAATAATAATTTGACCTGTTTTTAGAATGTAAAGTAATGTTTGCTTTGCATTTTAGGCTGCAAAATGAAAAAGGAAAAAAAAAGAAATAAAGATTAAAGTCAGGTCTTATATACACGTAAATCATTTCAGCATTTCGTTTCTTAATATAATTTACTTGCACTATTTGTAGTATAAATAATTAAAAAAAAAGAGTCATTGCTTTTGTCTACATTTTCTGCATTAAATGTTAAATGTATCTGTGTACAATCGACAACTATGTGATTGTTCTAAATTAGGAGTGAAACAAAATTACCGATTCTTTGGTACCACTCCGGCCGCGAGCAGAGACACGCCGCGGGGGGGGGGGGGTCTCCTTTGACTTGTGTTCGAAAAACCGACAGAGAGCTGAGAGGACACGAGGCGAGAGAAGGGGGAGAAAAGAGCCCCCGAGGAAGGACGGGTACACTCTCCTGTCTCGGGGTCTCGCCATTTGCTCGGGAGAGTGTAGAGGGCAGATTAAAAAAACTGCTGTTAGTCTTCCAGTTTCTGAGTATAATTTCATTCCCCATAAAAGGTGACGTATATTTGAAAACCGAATTGCATAATGAAGCAGGACTGCCGCGAAATCAAACTTGATTAGGGTGGAGAGGGGGTATGGGTATGGGAGTTTTGTGGCCCTCATTTTTTTTATCGTATAGTTGTATAGATATCTTTGTTAGGAAACAGAAAGTAGATCGTTTTTCCAGCTTCCGGCTTAGAAAAAGATAAAACTAAAATGAAGAGTACACATATAGGCGGATTTAGGACTAAGCTGCTAAGGGGGGGGGGGAGATTTTTTTTTTTTTTTTTTGAGAAACTAAAATTCTTAACTGCTTTTTTTCTTTTATTTTGTTTTCCAAACAGCCATTGTCTTACCTGCAAAATTTTGTTTGATTTTTCGCAATGTTTATGAAATTTGGTTGCTTTCACTATTTTATATAGACAATCAGTGTTCCTTCTTTTTTTCTTTCTCTTTTTTTTTTGTATTCCACTAATCAATTTTAGGTTTTTAGCAATATATCAAAGAACAAGCGGTTTTTCAAATTTCAGCACTTTTTCGAACGGGAGGCCCCTCTGTTCCTGTCATCGTGGATGACTTACCATCACAAGAGCCCCTCGGGAAATTTATCATAACACAGGACTAGCGATTTATATTTAAAATCAAACTTGACATTTTTTCCAAAACTTTTGATCACTGCATGGTTTCTTTAGAATTTAATATTGACAATGACTGGCTTATTCACAATTTGACGATAATTATACTATTTAAATAGCATTTAGAGAATAAATAAACTATAGTATATCCCCCGCCCCCTTAGTTTAGCACTATTTGAGAGAGTAACTATTCATACTATGCTAAAAATACACTGACTTAAGATACTGAAATCTGCTCTTTAGAAGCTCTAATTATTAAAAAGACTAATGTTTCAAGTCATTAGACTCGTTCGTTATTAATTTTTTACATATAGCTTAAATAATTCAGTGATACTTCAACATATCTATACAGTTCTTACAATGGAGCCCAAGTAAAATTTAGCTCCTAATTTAAAGCCAAATAAACATCTTACATTTTAAACGAGCACCATAAGTGTAGAAGTCCAACTTCATTTTAGCCACACTCGCACAACAGGTGGAAGCTATATCTATAAATATTTTTGTCATTGTGATCCATATCAGGGGTCAAACAACTGCAATCCAATATCCTCTATTTGTGAGGTAACTTGGAAATCCTTGTACATTTTAGCATTAATTTGTCTAATGGCATTACGTTACCTTGTGTAACTTTATAAAATCTGTGCCTATAATGGTGTCAATACAACAATGGCATTACACTTTTGTATCTTTATCTTATTATTATTTTTTTTTTTTTGCAAATAGTTTTTATAATTTTTCTCCTATATTCTTTTATCTAATGCTGTCTCTCTCTCTTAAATTAAATGTTTCTATATAAGCACATTACATTTTTAAACTTTTTGTATCGTTCAATAGTTTTTAGAATGTTTTAATCACGGTCTGCAGCATTATAAGGGTTATCAAAAAACAATGATATTATTCCCTTTCTGATTAATGTATAAGTTTTATAAGGGACCAAAGAAGCAGGTAATGATATATGGAGATTGGAGAATACATTTTGTTCTTGCTCTTTTTTAAAAAGCAACTGTATATTAAAAGCAGTTTTTTAAGTACTTGAAACTACAACAATGTGATATAAAAGTCAATTATCCTTTATCATTCTAATCAGATCTAAACCTATTTTTAAGAAGAAAGAGGGTATTATATCCGATATTGAGAGAATTCGTGATGTGATAGATCAGTGGTTCTCAACCTTTTTCAGCTACCGCCCCCTTTTGGATTGAAAATTGTTTCAAAGCCTCCTTTAATAACGGGCGTAAAACTGGAAGCGGGAAGAGCGGTAAAGCATTTTTTTGGACCGGTTTAACTCTATAATATTGCTCAAACAGATTGTTGAAAAACGACTACAGAGTAAAAAAACTCATTCTTAATGTTTTTTTTTTCTTTTTATAATTTTTTTTTAAAAACCGAGTATTTTTTTTCCTCTGAAAAACTGTTAGAGTAACAATCAAGTACCTAGAGTGGAACCATTAAATGAGCGAACCATTTTTAAGGTAAATGAAAACAACAAAGTTTGAAATAAAAATGCACCGTTTTCGACATTTTTATTCGAAAAACATAAATTTTGAAAAATATACTACGTTCAAATAGTTCCATGACCAGTCCGATTCCTAACATTGTGCAGTGTTGTTCTTATTTACTTGCACCTATACAATACACATCCCCTATTACGTGCGGATATGGGATTTTACTGTGGAAGGACAATAACAAAGACTGACATTCTAATTTTTCCAGGAGTGAAAAAGACTTAAAACTATGACCCATACCTGTCACCCTTAAAGATTATAAATCAAGTTTTAATTAAATAATAAATAAAAAAAAAACTGAAATAAGTTGAATTTACAAATTACAAGATAAGTTAATTTCAAAGAAATTCTTTTTGAGTGATTTATTGCTGTGAAGGTAGATAAGATAACAAGAGTTATAAGTATACCTTTGGCGACATCAGAGTAAAGATGACGGTAAGATATTGAGGATATCCTCCGAAAATAAGTTTGGAAAGCGAAGTCTTAAGAATGCAGTTTCTTTAATCTTAAGTTTCGTGGCGTTCAAAGGCTCTGTTTGGTCACGATTTGGAGAAGAGGCGAGTAGTTCGAGATTCCCTCCCTTCGTCGAAAAATTTTCATATGGACATCAATAAAACACATTGCGCACGGGTTACGCACGAGGTTTGAGGACGCCGAATTCAGAAAAATAGTAGTGTAAGTTCCACGGGAATTTTTTTTAAAAATAGGTTAAGGGGTGGGGGGCGCACCTATGTCTATACGCTACCGCGTCGGATGTCTGTTCTTGCAGTTTGCAATGTTCTTCGAAATTGTGAAATGATGCTATAAGGAATTCCGAACTCCGCCGTCATATTGGTCAACAAATACCTAAAGGAAAACTTCTATCTTTCGAAAGATAACTATCTTTCCAGTGATTCGACCTGGTACTAAAATCGTTCAGATGCCGTCTTAGAGATGGGTTGTTTGACATTTCACACAGTGGCAGCAGCTTGACGCTGTTTAAACTGCTACATACAGTGAAATCGCTCTCCCAAAGATAACAGGCTCACATCGCCAGCTTTTTTTAACCCCCTCTGACACTCCCCTATCATGGGTAGCTGCATTTATTTTCTTGTGATAACGTACCTTAACCTAGTCAATCTTCTAATTGGACTTTCACTCCAGTCCGCTAAATTGCTTATATGCTGATTTTTCACCTTCGTCTTCAATTTTTGCATACTACTGTATACATAACGTGTGTGTGTGTGTGCGGTGTGCAATTGCTCGTCTGTCAGTCTACGTTTGCATGGATAAAAAAACACAAATAAAAGATTAAACGTGTAAAAAGTAAACATGTTTCGGAGGCAGCAGCCTTATTCCTCAGTTCTCGCAAGCAAATGAAATGAAACAGGGTCTGGGAGAGTTTAAATGCGAAAAAAGAAAGAAGATGAATCAATCAGATCTCAGCGTGTGCTGAGGCAAGATTTGACTGATCAGAATATGTAAATTTGAACCCATCGATTAAAATTGGAGAGATATGCGGAACAGCAAAAGTTTCTGCACAAAGATTATTTAATTTTGTAAACAAGAAAGGCTTCTAGAACATCTAATTCCCCTACAGTTGTAGGTCTGAAAATAATCTCGGCCTCTAAAAATGCTGAAATATGTTTGCATGCTTTTATAATTATCCAATAAATGATGTCACT